>JAESVK010001383.1:302404-337818 GCA_017140935.1 Hamamelis virginiana | reverse complement strand
CGGGATTACGTAACCCGATCAGAACTGGTCGGTTTTTACCCTCTTCATTATACTTTTTTTTTTCTTGATTATTGACTTGGTCTCGAACATGGGCTAAATGGGTATGGCTAGATATCAAACGAAAGAAACAGTAAAAATGAGTAAGAAACTTCTCTTTATTTGCTATGATTCTTATTTTTTGACTTTGTAGAAGACAATAGCGGACAAATGATGATCAAGATTGGAAGAGTTTAAAGAAAGAGAAAGAGTTATTGCTCATTAAGTAGCTCATAAATATAGTGATATTTTATTCTTACTTCTCATTAGAGTATCTCCAATCCTTACTCAAATTCAAAATTGAGTAAAAATGTCCTAAAATTCTTTTTCAATCTTTACTCAAACCTATACTAAATTTGAATTTTACTCAAACTCTAACTCAAACTAAGTTCTGACTCAAATATTTTGGTAAACCAAAATATAACCGTTGGAGCTCAGTGACGATAGATCTCCATCCATGGCTGTACTGCTTGGCCATTTGAGTGTGTGTTTTTAATCAATTTAAATAAGAGCAAGAATAAAGGGTTGAGATGATCTTACCTGTTTTTTATTTTTGGGTATTGGATTGTCACTTTACTGACACGTTATCTCCTCCTGCAAAGTCGGATACAGAGGAAAAGAAAAAACAAGGGGTGCGTTTTATAGAATCAAAATACGACGTCGCTATTAAGAATTTATAGTGTCTAGTAGTAACTTAGACGAACTCGCGAACACTTGGATCAGTTGCAGTTGCAGAGGCAATTCTCTCTTCCTGTCCTTGCTCAGGGATCGAATGCAGAAGAATTGGATTACTCTGTTCGGATCTGAAGCGATTCCCTCTCTCTGCAATCTCTACATTTCCTCTCATCGATGAACTACGATCTAGGGTTTTTGTGAGATTCGAACCTTCTTCATTTCAAATCAATGGGGGTCGTCATTGAGAGCGTCATATGGGAACCAAACCCCACGCTATATATATTTATCTTTTGCGCCTGCTTCTTCTCAATCTTTCTTCATCCTCACTTCTCCAAGAACACACTTCCGACTCTCTTCGACCATGGAATCTCGTCTTCGTTTCTGCGTTTCCAGAGAAATTTTCTCATCCTCTATTCTCTTGCTTCAGGTTAGCCATCTCCATCTATGTATCTTCCTTTTCATTTTTCCATGCAATTTTTTAGTTCAAATTGTTAATTTTGCATCGTTTGGTTGCCGAGAAAATGAAAAAGAAATTAGAATGGATCAGTTTTCTGATTTTCATCTCTCTCTTACAGTAATGGAAGGCTTGTGGTCAGTATTCGGAGAGTTTGAGCTGGCATATTATGGTGTTAGTAGGGAGCAGATGGTGTTATCTCTCTGCGTTGGATGTGTAGCTGCTCTCTTTGTTGGTACTTTCTTAGGCGTGCTTTCTGATTTAATGTAAGTGCACTCCTTTGCCTGTTAGTTTTATACTCTATTGATTTAAGCGTATTTCTAAAATGTCATTTCTCTGGCTCCATAGTGCAAAGTTCAATGCTAGCAATGGGAGCAAAATCAACAATATTTAGAAATTTGAAACAAGTTTTGAGCATTGCGACTGATTTGGAAATTATTCAATATTGGAATAATTCTGAAAGAGTTGGTGGGGATACTCAGGGAATAATTTAGAGAAATTAGGAAAGAATATCACAGTGGGGATGCTGTTCATGTTAAGAAGAGAAGGATATACTGTCATTCTAGAATTACAGAGTTATTCGGAGAATTAGCAAATCATTTCGGATTTTTTCACAATACCTCGGATACTCATGACTAATTTGGGAATTATTGAAATACATGGAATAAATTTAAAAATTTTAGCTTGGTGAAAAATTCAGGAACAATTTCGGAATTTTGGTGTCATTCGAGAAATGCTTCACAATGATACTAAGATGATGGGTCACCAGTCAAAAGACAAAATAAGTTTATTTTGAACTTGTGTCTACAATTTCTATTGTATTTTTGTCTTGCAAGAAGATTATATAGGTTTTTTTTTTTTCCTTATTTATATTTCAACATCAAACCCTTGGCACCGAAATTCTGATATTAGCATTTACAGTTGTGGCGTAGGGCTTTTGGATAGAACACAGGATTACTACTTGTGGGTGTGCTTTTAGAAAACATTGTCATGACACAATGCTATATGTGTAAGTAAGCAAGATGTTTTATAGATTTGTCATGCTCAGAACATTTGGAACAATCTTGTCAATTGAGTGCTGCTGTTACATTTTACTAGCATCTAAATAGAATTCTTTTTCTTAGCTATGTATTACAGGGCATAGTGGACTCAAATGCAATTGTTTGTTGTATGTCCTTTTGCAGAGGACACAGGAAAGTTTGTTTGATCTTTTGCATCTTACACCTCTTTGTTGGCATATGGAAGAAGGTTTCTGCACACCCAAGTATCTGGGTAGCAAGCATCTGTTTATCTCTTGCCACTTCAATATTTTCAATCAGTTTTGAGACATGGATGGTAGTTGAACATGAAAAGGTTTGTATTAAGAAAACAAGGTATTTAATTTTTGCATTTCACATAGGCAAAGTCTGCAGCTTTTCCTCATGGAACTGATATGGATGTTTGTCTCTACCTATTTGAGTGATTAGTTGCAGTTTTGCGTGTCTTTTGGTGTTTTGGGGCCATGTGGATTGTGCCACATCATAGGCTTAATGGCTTATATGGAAATAACTGCCAATGCTAAGTGAGATGCTGTTTATATGTTTTTTCTTTTGCAGCAAGGGCACAGGCAAGACACATTGAGCGATACGTTTTGGTTAATGACTTTCTTCGAATCTGCATCGTTCATTGGAAGCCAAGTTCTAGCAAACTGGCTGGTTGGTAGAAATGTGGAGAGAAGTATAATATCTCCTTCCACTGCAGCTGTCTTACTGGCAATATTAGGCCTCATTTGTGTCAGTAGAGGATGGACAGAAACTCCACAAGCAGCTGCTTTTAAGAATTATAGGTTGTCCTTCTATGCATATATTTTTGGTGGTAAGAGTTACATAGTCGTACCAAGTTTTGTCTTTACATTTTTTACTTATCGTTTGAACATTTGCACTATGACATGTATTAAATATATCAACCCAAAAAAAATGATATTTAATTAAAATATTAAACAAACATAAAAGGTGTAGTGTTATAAGGATAACATAGCACATTGGCAATTAAAATTTAATGAGATTAAAAGATTATGTGGAATAAATGTTTCAAAAATTTATATATTTGTATTTCTAGGAAAATACTGATTGAATGCTAATGAAAATTTTGAGGAGCCACTGTCTTATTTATTTCTTAATTTATTTTGACGGATTGTCTTGCTTTGTAAATCAGTCTTTGCCTTAGTTGTCAAACACAAATGTAAGATTATAGATTTTAATTTCTTTTTAACTTAATCTCTTTCCTTTTCTTCTTCGTTCTCTTCCTTTTTGGCCCACCTCTCTCTGAATGAAACTATTAATACAATCTTGGTTTAATAAAAGAAGAACTTCTATATCAATTTTTGCAGTTTATACCTGGAACTTGAGGTTTTTTTACCATCATGGCAACATGAATATATCCTTTGCAATTGAGCGGATTGATTGCATATGGAAGCTAGCAGAACTGACTGGAAAAATATCCCTGTTTTTGAATGATGAGATGCTATTTTGTATTTGACATTTAAGCAGCTGATGATGTAATATATTTTAGGTGTGAGTTTAAGCAATTACACTAATTCTTGCTTCTCATTTTAGTTTTAATCCTTAAGCCTTACAGGGTATGAATCATGTTTCGGAAAGTGCATCTTTATGACATTCTTAATTGACCATAACTTTTAGGTTTTACTGTTGGATAAATCTGTACGCATGTTATGGAACTGTTGACATTACCTAAATTAGTGTTTGATGTCCAACATGGTCATATGGATGGTCACATGGACAAAATCTAGAGGTTCATATGGCAGACCCCCAAGGAAGAGTGGAATTTCACTAGTGAAACATTCTTGGTTATAAACCTCTTATTATGTGTGACAAGAAACTTATTAGAATATGTTCTCATATTTGATGAAAGATTTATGCTTGACAGATAAAAGGATATGGCTATTGGCATGGACACAAGCTTGCCTTCAGTTCTCCATTGCAGTCTTATGGATACTATGGACTCCAACTTTGGTGGTACGGTGTTATCTATAATCAGAATACAATATAAAGTGTGACCAACATAAAGACCATGAGACACCCCCACCTGAAGAAAAACCCCTTTTACTGCATTATCTTAATTTGATAGGGACATTAACTTGTGACAATCCATTAATTACTAATATTTTATTATAAGCTGTCATGGTTATAGGCTGATGGGCGAGGAGTGCATCTAGGGTTGATATATCCGTGTTTGTTGGGTTCAAGAATGCTGGGAAGCACAGTATTTCCATGGCTTATTAATGGCCCATCATCACTTCGAACGGAGGATTGCCTAGTATATGCATTCATTATAATGGGGCTTGTCTTATCTATAATAGCTTATGATTATCAGGTATGAATGTCTTGGATCATTGATGATGTGATTCTTCTCTGATTCCGAACCTTGGTGTTCATAATTTTACTCTTTGTAATAATGATATGCAGGAAATTGGATTTTTAGTGACACTTTTCTGCTTATTCCATGCTTGCCTTGGCCTGATTTTACCTTCACTTGCCAGATTGAGGACCATGTAAATGTTTTTATTTTTGTTTTATTTTTTTGGGTAATCTTAATGCGATTGATTGTGTAAATCTTGATAGATCTCCTGCTTTTTATTCCACTCACAGGTATGTGCCAAATGAGTTGCGTGGAGGGATGATAAGTCTGTCTCTAGCTCCTGCAAATACTGCAATTCTGTTTTTCCTGATGCAAGTGCGTGTTTCTATCCCAAATTACTTGTGCATTTGAAACTTAAGAACAAAGCATACATCCCTAACTATGCCGCCTGTACGCATGGGGTCGATGTGGGCCACCAAATGGTGGCAGGCAAATAATATTTTTGAGAAAAAAAAGGGATTTGATTTGACTGGTGGTGTCCAAAGACTACAATGAGTGTTATTTTTTCTTTTTCTTTTTGCCAAAAAATGAGTGATCCAGATTATTGAATGAGTTGGATGGTTGGGTTGGTATCATAGGAAGCCTAGGAGACCTTTCAAGGGAGGATGACCATTTCCCATCAAATAATCCTGAATCTTTATCACACACAGTAGGTTTTTTTTTCTTCTTATGTGTGTCTTAACTCTCCTCTCTGTAATCCTTGGGTAGAAAGCATTGAGTTATCCGTGCTTTTGCAGCTTGACTTTTATTACTTTGTCTTATAGGATTGTTTCGTAAAATATTATTTCTTGCCATTCCTATGTTTGAAACGTTGAGTATTCTCACTTCTCAACTGATAGGATGCTACTGTTTTCTACTGAACCAGAAAAAAAAAAAAAAAAATTCTTTGGATACAGCATTTTAAATTATAATTTATCTCTATTATTCTAATTTTTTTGGTTGTCTTTCAATACATCATAACAGTAAATTGTATACTGTTTAAAGTATGTTAGCAGTTAGAAACCCATAAATTATGGAGGAGTAATAGGACACTCACGAAATTAAGTTTATTTAGGTATCGTTTGGATTTGTTTTTTACAAGTACTTATTTGTTTTTTTAAAAATTTACAATATATAATTTCTTAGAAAAAATTTAAAAAAGCAAATAAGTACTTATAAAAAATAAATCCAAACGGTGCCTTAGTATTTTAAATTCAAATCTTTCCTTTTCTTTCCTTTTTTCTCGTCCAGATCTGGCTATACCTGTTTTAAACAACGTTTAAATGATGGTTTCATTCTAAGATAGTTTCATGTATTGAGCTTACTTGTGACTTTGGTAATGCCACAGGGAGGCTATTATCAGAACATTGGGAATGCAGCAATCATGGCATTTGCTGCTCTGGGGCTATTCACGGCGGCTGTTTCCATGCACATGTTGAAGCGGTGGGGGAAGCAACCATACCAAAACTGCCACAAGTTATGATTTCATACCAATATGCATCAAGCACAATGCCGAAAATTTTAACTCTCAACTGATTTATGGAATGAGGTAAATAGAGGAGATCAAAATGTGTGCTTTTGAAATCAAAATGATGCATGCAACAAGATCTGCAATATGGAAAAGGAAAAAAAAGGCAAAAGCAAAAACAACATTTGACTTTTAAGAAAGTGACGACTTAGATAGATATTCGTTTTATACGCGTCTAGAGGACCCAGAGAAGAGGAAGGAGTAACATGGCAATTATACAAAGGCTTTAAAGGCTAGCTGCTGTTCAGGCAACCGCTGTACGTTTTAGAAGGTCAATTCTGTCCCAGTTTTTAATTTTTGATGCAGTGGACCTTGAGTGATTAAGAAGGTGAGATTTTTTTTTTTAACAATTAATAATTAGACAGATGTATCAATTTTTCGGAGAGATTTATTTTTTGCAGTTTAGGTTGTATTTATTTTTGCAGCTTTGGAAGTTTTAAAAGTGTTGGGGGAATTTTGTTGAAAAGTGATGTTTGCTTTTATCTCGCAATTATATTACAGTGAGGCTTTTTTTTTTTGGAATCGTCAATATGTCATAATTCTTAAGTAAATATGCTGGTTTTTTTATAGTACTCATCTTTAATGTGTCGGTGACAAACTGAAAAAGAGCAAGATATTTGGACGGGATGTATATTAATGCTCTAATTTTATTGGTTGAAAAGAACAACTATTTTTCAAACATTATTATAAATGGCCAAACCTGCTATCGTACACATCCATGTTCATTGAGGCATAATCAAAATCTTCATTCTTAGTTTACAATCGGATCACCTTAGCAAATCTCTTCGATATTTCATATTTAGTTTAACAAAAATACTCGTCCACGTTTAAACATTCCAAATCTCATATGGAAGACACAAGTTATAGCTAGAGAAGCAAAATCCTAATGTAAAAGTGAGGAAATCTTAGAGATGTCTACGTCATCCTTAAATTTTCAAAATTTTCTAGGATCGTGATAGCCCTGAATACGAGTGTTTATTGCAATCTTCGTTTTTTATGCAAGTCTTGGAATACATACTTTGCATGAAAAGATAGGTTCCCTTATGGACCTTGTTTGAAGAAATTATAATATATGAACAAAAGTAAGTCTTACCTTTCAAATGGTTTAACAAGTCAAAACAGTTCGACCGTCACGACTCAAAATGATGGGAAAACAATCTATTTGCAGGTGGAGATTCTTCTTTTCTTTTTTCTCATAAAAAAAATTGATAACAGGAAAAACCAAATCCATCAGGTGCCAGAGATGTAAAATGGTAAAACGGCAGGGGTCAAAAGTGAATTTATTACCCTAGTACGAGTATTTCTGAAACTCCATTGGTGCCACAAAAGGGAAGGCCAAATGCTCAAATCAAAACAAAAATTTTGGACTTACGTACTATGGGCTACATGTGCAAATATTCAGTCATCTTGTTCTTGATCTCTGATCCACTTTGTAGCCACCCATTTCTCTCCTTTAACTACGGGACAGCTCCCATGAAGTGATGTCTGCAGAGACGACGAACCAATGCTAATGATTAAAAGAATCCAAGAAACACCATTTATTGGGGGGGAAAAACTGCAACTTGCAAATGTGAATGTCCAAAACAGCCCCAAAAACTACTAATGGAATTTTGACGATGTCACAAGACAAATGATCTGATCATCATGCTTCAAGGTGCAATTCTTCATGTAGTGTTTTGTCCATAGATCTAGACCACTAGATTGCAAAGGAAAACATATAACGTAAATTAACATATCTTTAGAAATAGTAAATTAAAAGAAAATCACTGACTCCATTGATTAATGTGGTTCTATGAATTAGTCTCAACTCACTGAAGGGGAATACACACATACACACACACAGAGATACACACACACACTGACGCACACACATATTTGTTTGCTTTACTAGAGTCTAGAGCAAGAATCCAATACTTTCCGCAAAACACTCCATAGCCCCTCCCATGCTTATGTTGTCAAGCTTGAAAATTGTATAAACAGTGCCCCATCCCAACATTGCTCTTGTCAGAAACATCAGCCATTGTGACTAAGTCAATAGAAAAAACTTTTCATATGCCCTCATGGAATAAGTCACTTAACCCACAGAAAGAAAAAAAAAAAAAAAAAGGGTTCGGATCATTAAGTATTTGTGTATGACTAACCAACCAGTAATACTATAAAATGTCAAAAATCAATTGATAGAGGCTGCAGAGAAGTTCTAATATCAGTAGCAGAAGCATCCAACTTAGAGATTTTAAGTGTTACGCTTAGCCATCATTACATTTTTCTTTCTTGCCAATCTCTAATTCAATGACATTATTTATTTAATATTTTCCATATCCAATTAGCTGCAGAATTGAAGTAGACATGCAGAATAGAAGATAGGAAGATTAACTGGCTGACTTATAATTGGATAATCAGAAGGAGTATTTGGCAATCTGGTGACTTGCACCTTTAGCAGTCAGTCAGAGTCTATGTACAGAAAGGACAGGCAATTTATAAAGAACAAATTTGGTAGCATCACTTTAAAATTAAGACTGACCTGATCAATTGTACCATTTGGAAACAATGAATAGAATAGAAGTCCATCCCCTTGGCGTGGCTTCACTTTTAAGCCAATACACTTTCGGTAATCATAAGTTGCATCAATGTCCAAGCCATTCTACATATCAAAGCATAGGATGACTGCCTATGTTCATACTCAAAAATTAATTTAAAAAAGCGCCAAATGGAGGGGAAATAACAGAGGTCCAGATCTTACCTCAAATGGAAACATCGTTTCCCCACCTTCTTCAACATCAGATAAATACAACAAGAAAGAAGCAACCTGTATGAAGGTTAATTGAATTTGATATTATAATTGTTTAGCAACCTTTGATTCATTAATAATTAGTATCAAGCATTTGAATCATGAAAAGTAAGAAATATGATGACAGCTAGTTGCATATTCTATCCACGCTAAAGGATGCAACATAAAACCATCAGAGCTGACTATGGAGATCAAGGGATTTGAGAATATGAGGCTACGCAATGCCAATGGTTTTTATTGATGTCATTGTAAATAGGGGTAGTTGAAGATGAACACTGTTACTGTCATTACAACAAAGACTTACTGCTGACATGACTGCTCAAAAGGGCAGTCCTGCTGGTGTTTGTCATCTGATGGCTGATGTCTGTAACTGGAAGTCTATTACCAAAGTCCATTGTCAAACTTTATAAGTGGGATGCACAACTAGATAATCCTTGCTTTAAAGAAAGTTGCAGTCATGAAAGGTGATGACTGAAGAATTACAACGAGAGAGAGAGAGAGAGAGAGTTTTCATTTCACTCTTTCTCCACTTTTCCATACCCTTTTTTTCCTGACAAAAAATAAACTCCTGATGGAACCTACCCTTTTTATTTTTTTTCCTTTTTCTTTTTAATTTTATTAAGAGATATTTCATTTACTTCATCTTTCACCCACTTTTCTATAGCCCATTAAGAAAATTCAAACCCAAAGAAAAGTTAATCAAAATTTACTAGAAATTTCTACTAATTTTGTTTTATCTTATTTTCTCTGCAACTCAATTGAAGATAATTAAGACAATTTTTCTCCACTATTTTTCCTCTTTCCTAACAAACAAAATGTATAAGAAACAAGCATGAAATAAAAAAATGACACAAGGATCAGCATAATTCTTTTAAAGGACAACTCAGATAACTCTTTCAAATCATTGTTCTCTTAAGTATCAGTGATTTCATAGACAATAACAATTTTCTGTACAACTTAAAAGCAAAGCATCAGGAAATGGATATTTCATTGTCCCAATTTTTTGATGGTGCAATCCTCAACGGACTCTCTCAGACTGTCCCAATGTCCCAGACCATCAATGAGTTAATTAATACAACGAGAAAACCTTTTCTGTCCATCCTAAATGCATTTTCAAATATCGAATGGATGAAAGTACTTGGCCAAATGATAAGCTTAGTATGTACCCTTTGGCTCTTTTGTGGACCATATTCAGTGGGGTTGAATGCGTCATAATGGGAATTATACCTCTGCCCAATCTCATAGCGTAAGATGTTGAATGCCTGAAACATGGTGATATCCTCGTATTACTCAGACAATTTTAGAATTGCCCTGAAATAAAAGGTTGACTAATTCAACGAAAACAACAAACCAATAATTGCACACAATAATTGTTTAAAAGTGAAAAGCTTGGAAATTAAAATATTTAGAAAAGCATAATGCGGCACATATAATAGCATACAATAATGGTTTAAGCATAAGCAAAAGTGCACAGCACACCAAATAGAAAGAAGGCAAAATTCTCAAATTTTGCAAAAGCATAGATGGTGGCATTATTGTTTTAGAACTAGAAATTTATGAAAATTATTAACAACCAACAACATGGGGAGCTGGACCAAAAGACAGTAAAGACACAAACCAAAACAATGACAAAAGATTCATGAGATTCTGGCACTAAATTGTATGGCAATCTATTCCAGGTCACTCTGTTTAATATGCTTTACAAAGACTCGCTGTCCTATTCTTTGTTCCTTCTGAAAAATTAAGAGGTTAACTGAGTCCTGGAAACATTGAGCTGATCTAGCTGATATGTGCTGTTCTATAACATTGAGTGGGTCATTCCAACTGCTCCAACAAATCAAACCATTAGGGAAAAATGATGTCCTAAGTAGTATGCTTGTGTGTTCTGAGGAGGATTAGTTTTGACTATTCAAATAGAAAACTAGAAGGTATGACACGTAATGCATATTTGAATGAAAAGGTTACTGCAACTGAATTAAACTAGTAAGTAGTTACTCAAATAAGTGTGTCCATATATGATATATCACAATAGACATACAACTCCTTCCTTTGCAAATGGACAGCTAAAGTAGACAATGAATATCTTAAGTGCCTCTAAGGCTCTAACATATTTTTCAGGAGAAACCCTAGTTCTTTTTCCAATAATCTTATATATCCTCATTTTTTGCCATAGAAATCCTAAATTCCTCATCTTTGTCCTACAAACTCTCATTCTTTCCCTGCATAAACTACAACTAAAATAATAATTCTAGACTCTGGAAAGCGGTAACTATTATCATATTTTCTTTTCTCCATACTTATATCCTTGAGAGTATTTTCTATGCTATTACAAGGACATGGTAAAACTAAGATCTGCAAAATCGCTGGGACACTGGCAAAACATGAAATGCCTTGGTTGGGGGGTTTGCCATTACAGTGTCATTACTTTGCGCACACAAGAGCTGTCTAACCAACCATGCAGTTTATTATTATAGAACGCAATATCAACTCTACAATTAATGCTGTTAACTTAGTTAAGATGGCATTACCAGCAACAAACTTTTCTGCTGTGCTGAATTAAGTTATGGTGAGGAACACATCAAAAATAAGTGCACATGTTAATTAAACATTTAGGAAAGAAGCTGGTTCGAAGAAGAGAGAGAGAGCGAGAGAGAGAGAGAGAGAGAGAGATTGAAGACAAGTAAGTTATTATTTCCAGAATTCCAGCTGGCCTTCATCCCCCTTGGCTGCAAAGAGCCTAATCCCACAGCCTCCATCCTCTGTGTGTGCGCGCACACACCCACCACATGTGTTGCAATCTTCAGGGTTACATTGTCAGTTCGGCTTACATTGTCAGTTCGGCTACACAGCCATCAAACTAGCATGTCTTCACGTTTGACAGAAAAAATGAAACTTATGTACAAGCATGTCTTATTTTAAAAATAAAGAATCGAAAAAAAAAATCAAAAGGGATAATTTTATGTCAATGGAACTAAAATGGTTGACTGAATAATTTGAACAGTAATTAATATGAACTACAAATTTGAATGCAAAGAAAAAAAAAAAAAATGGAAAAAAACAAAAACCTAACAGACTATGAAACATACCTCTCCATGGTTCCTTGGAATCATTGTTGCCGTTGCAATTTTTTTCTCAATGAGATCCAAGGTCCCAGTTTTATCTTCAGAGGCACTAATAAACGTGCCCGAACTGATTGAAATAAAAACCATTAGCTAACAATACTTTATTTTTACGAGACACAAACAATATTTGTCTTATAAAAATATATTTGTAAACTAAAAGCATCTATTACCACAACATAAGTTCTTGCAGAAATAAGAAAAAAAAAACTACATACCATGACAAATGCATGACAATAACCATATTTAAGCCTATAATGTCTATTGTATACACAATTAGAAAGAAATAATGAACGATGAAAATTTTGACAATTATCTATCCTTCAATGTTGCAAGAGAATGAAGTTCTTGCTTAATATACTTCAAATATATACAATTAGAAAGAAATAATGAAGTTCTTGCTTAAATTTTGACAATTATCTATACTTCAAATAAAAAATATATACATAAGTTCTTGCTTAATATCTGCATAGATCACATCTACTGAATCATAGGCCAGCATGTCTTGTCTACAACCTCAACCATCTTTTTGGTCCCCCCTTAGTCCTTGTACTGCCTTCCATTTAGACCATATCTTGCTTTATTAGTAGTTTAGGACAGTCACTATACTTTGTTGGACATGGATCATCAGTTTGTGGTGAGATCGTGGTTTTGAGTCTCATATTAAACCTATATATATATATATATATATATATATATATAGAGAGAGAGAGAGAGAGAGAGACCATATTGTTGTTTTCATTTCATATGTTATAAACACTCATTGACTAAATCTATCCAATACTTAAGAAAAAAAAAATGTACATCAATTTATGTTTTGGCATTGTTCAGCAGTTGCAAAATTAGGAAGATAAATGTACATCATTCCATGCACATAGAAGATAAATGCTATAACAAATAATACATGCATATATATATATATATATATATATATATATAAGGTGTTATACCCAAATGAAACATACCTCGTTCTAATTCCCTTTGTGTTCTCTGCTGTTTCTCCCTTTCGTAAAGCCAAGGTTGATGGTGTTAGGTTTGCCTTTGCGATTTTAATTATGTTTTGGCATTGTTCAGCAGTTGCAAAATTAGGAAAATATAGTGCACGTGGTTTCCAGCTCAAAACCTGCATAAGAAAGGTATAAGGTACATAGAAAATAGGTAGGGAAATATCATGAATAAAATTATAAAATGAAGAATATTTTTTAGGAAAAAGGATTCCTACTTGTTCTAGTGTGAGACTGAGATAAATTAAAATCTTAATCAGGCATATATGCTTCGTACTTGTCAATGAAAAGGACTTGATAGCAAGTTTTAAAATTCAATCTGGCAGCAATCGGAAGTTATGCTTTGATGAAGTTGCATTCAACAAGGATTCCTACTTGTTCTAATTAAAAATCTTACATTCAACAAAGGGCTCAATGTAGACTAAGCGTGAAGTCGACAAAATGATCAAAGAACAGTTGATGCGTCGCAAACCAAGAGACCTACTCGTTTGCCATTTCGCTGAAAATTCACGTCTGACTAGTAATTTCTAGATTAGTGTAGAAACGGATAATTCTCTACATTCTCTTCGCAAATTAACTTCAATTATAGTTCAATATTGTGCTCCTTGACTCCTTCCATCTAAGTGAAAAAGAAAAAAAGAAAAAAAAATCTAATTACAAAACACCACAATCTAACTATTCTTTGAATATGCAAATCACATACAATATATAGTCCAGTAATCCAACAGTTAAAACCATTGACATCTTATCTAATTAATCAAACAACAATAGTAGTGATGGAACACTCAAAAAGAATTGTAGAGAGAGAAAGATCAAGCACCTGAAAGGGAATCGAAGTAACGGAATCATCTCCAGTCTGTCCGTGAGGCAACGGATTATGCTCGCTGTCGTCCACTGACTGCAACATCCTCGATCTCGGCCCGACGCCGGAGATATCCTACCGATCATCACCGATACAGCAATCAAAGATCAAAGACGAAGAAATAAAGATTCGGAAATTGCAAGTGATTAGGAAGAAGAAGAACCTGAGAAAGAAGCATGGCGCCATAGAAGCCGGCGAGGAAGAAGAAGGTGCAGGAGATGAAGACCGCAGGTAACCCTAGCTTCGTACCAAAGCTCCAAGCTCCTTTACCTTTGGGCTTCATTTGGCGATGAAGGCAATTCTCTCTCTTTCTCTCTCCTCAAATTCAAAACGCTAACTCTGCTCGTCTGCTTTTTGTTTCTTGGTTTTGTTATGAGTCTGTCTCTGTCTGGTTTAGTCCAAGAGCAGAGTATATAAAGGCTTTGAATCATTGCGTTCTGCATGAGTGTAATACTTGACTGACGCACGGCGGGAATTTTCTATCCATCTAGGACTATTAAAATTACCAAATTGTTAGAGCATCTCCAATGTAAAAGTCAAATTTGGCATCCCAAAAAACACTAGCTGATGCCAAATTTGACTTTTGCATTGGAGATGCTCTTATGGATTTGCCAATAATTCACCCCCAATGGGATTGTCCGAAGAAGGGTAGCTGCTAGCTACCAGAATATAATTGAGGAATTTACTGGAATTTTCTCTTTTTTAAAAAATTCACTACAGTGAATTTCAGTCCGGCAAACTGGCACACTATTTTTTTTTTTTTTTGAATTGAGGTGGCTATTGATGACTGATTCCAAGGATAAATGGAAAGTCAGCATTAAAATTGCTTGTTGATTGAATTTTTCTCTTAATATTTAAGTTTTTAGTAAAAAAAATATGAATCACGAGATTTTAACTCCTAAAGTCCTCCATATATTACATAAAATTGCACTTCAACTTAAAAATTCTTTCAAAACTACTTCTATATAATTTTCTTCAATTTTTTTTTTTTCATTTATTTCGTTCCAAAAATATCTTCCAATGTATCACTAACAGAATGAGGATCCTCTACTTGAATATATATATATATATATATATATTTTTATGTTTGGGTGATGTGTCATGATCTGAATCATCTGCACATCATCCAAATGAGAAAGTAGAGCATCTAAATCATGGTACATCACCCAAGCATACCCAAACCAAAGCAGAGGATCCAAACTCCATGTTTAGAGGTTTTGGACCTTGAATTCATAAGCAAGCCTTGTTTTGAAAGTCTTGTTCAGGATGCAGGATTTAGTCTGGTGCGCGCAAGCTGGTCCAGAATATCTGTTTAGCCAAAAAAAAAAGAACAAAAGAATTCATGAATGCCCTCAATTAAAAATGTTAGGACTTCCTTCATGACCATTAGGCTATACTAATTAATTATTTATTATTGCCTTATTGGTAATTGATTAATAAAAGATTAAAGAATTTGTTAATCTTAATTTTTGAAGGAGAGGAACAACAAATTAAAAGAGAAGCTTATGCTTATCTTGCTGGAATCCAATATGCCGGCATGATTTCTATTTCCAGTCAGCCTGCTACTACGGACTGTAAAAGTGGGACTGTAATCGAAGGCAATCTGGTTTCGGATTTTTTTAATTCCTCCCCCCCCCCCAACCCCCACCAACAAAATTATTTATCTCTATTGTTTGCGAAACGTTTCGTGACCACATTTAACTTTCATGACTTTGGATTCTTGAATAAGTGGCTGCTACTAGCTTAAAAGCCAGTAGCCAGTAGCCAGTAGCCAGTAGCCAGTAGCCATGTGCCCCAGCCCATGTACAATGATTATTTGGAAAATGAAAAGTGCAACTTGTGCAGGTGTAGGTAGAAACACAGTTACACAGCAGTGCGGCTAAATTTTTTCCAATGAAGCACTGCTCAGCCAGGCCTTGTCAAAATCACCAGAGCCCAATCCACAATATAGACAAAACTCAGAATTGCCATTCATTTCCGAATCTTTGAAAGAAAACACTTGCATGGCAAGAAATCTTCCACTTCGTAAAATTCAATATTTGAAAATTTCACAATCATTATATGTAAAGCTACTCTCATAATAATTGAATGCGTCTAATAAGGTAAATCCAGCTCATCCTATAAGATGGCCGGGATAGGATTCTCTCCATTTTACAACCCTACATTCCTTTACAATATATAAAAGATTAATTGAGTTCAATTAAGAAAGACAAAATGATACGCATATAAATTAGATTTTTTCCTCCTTTTGACATGTGTAATTCTCAAATACAAGTGAGTGAAAATGATTCTATCAGCATATACTTACTTTATCTAAAGTAAGCATAAAACTATTAGACAATTGTGAAATATGTATTTAATTTGAAGAATTAATCGTTCGATTACATATTGTACTTATGCATATCATATATACCAAAAATCACAATAATTTGATAGATTTATCAAAAACATCACTGAAAAAAAATTATAGCAGTTTTCAGCAGTTACAATTTTTTAAAAATTATTACAGTTTGTCACAATATGTATTTTAAAATGCTGAAATTGGATCCCTTAATTCTGAACATGCATGAGATTCAAGTAAGATCACTAACTTTAACTAATGTCCGTATATGTGCACATGCAACATGGTGACTGTACAAGTAAGATCACTGCGCGTTATTTTATTTTATTTTTGTTTTTGATTCCACTACCCTCTCTATCTCTTGCGTCAGTTGCGTGTGTCCGCACGCGCACACAAAAGCGGAGAGCCCGTGGAAACGTGAGAAGTACACACAAAGTAGTGTGCAAGGGAACACCTGACACGTTGCGCAAGCTATGCCTCCCACTTCCACTCTCTAATCCACAAAAATTAAAGACCAAAATCTCTCTACAATTTTGGATAATACAACTTATAATGTCCCTCAGATGAACGGTAGGGTAGAAAGCACGTGCACAGCAGGCAAACACACGTGCCAATCTAAAGTGCCACTATGATATGGCAGTTCCTGATTGGTGTGTTGACTCTTCCACGGGGGAAAAACATGGATTTTCCATCTAGAGAAGCAAGAAAGAAAGCACCAAAATAAATTTGTCTCCAGTGTTTTCCTCCACGTAAATAATGCATGGTCCCAGAAGAAAACGCAGCCATCCTGTTTTTAAGTCATCTTCCCTCTCTTTGCTCAAATTAAGTTCACCCATAGCCGAACCCAGAAATCTATTCTGCACCAATTACAATTCAAAATCTGGAAATAAATGCTCAGGTTAAATGTGTACTGTTCTCTAATTCCCAGTGCAAGACAAGTGAAGGTTGGAAGCCTCCATGGCTCATGGGTTCTTCAGCATCATCGAGCTCGAAACTTGCTTCTGGCCGTTTCTGTCAAGGCCTTGAGAGATGAGACGAGCGGATTCCCCAGCCAGAGCTGGGACCCTGGGCTGGAAATTGAGGTCCCTTTTGAACAAAGGCCGGTATGTTTACATCGTAACTCAATACTTGCTGCAGTAATTGATTTCTTCTAACTTCAAAGAAAATGTCTTGCTTCACTGGTCCCTTGCAAAATAAGAAATATTGAATCACTGAATTTTTTAATCTGTTTTGCTATGTTTGGATCTCAGAAAGAGCAAGAAAAATGCAAGGAAAATGGTGAAAGTTGTTTAGAAATGGTTCAAAGCAATTTTGAACTTTTCCTTTCCTTTCGTTCAACTTTTCCAAGATCCAAACAGAGCCTGCTAGGTTGCAGCATAATCCATGGCTATGCTACCCACTTCAAACCATCAGCAAACTTGTAATACTGCTTAGCGGATAGCAGATAACATATATAATGGCTTAATCAAAATATGCAAGGTTAATCCTGATATCATAAGAAAAGACGGACGAAAGTAAGTCTTTGAAAGCATTAAATTCGAGTGAAATTTAGTGTAGACTTGGGAAACAGAAGCATATCACGCATTACATGCAACATGTATATGAGTACCGATTTTATACTAACAGTAATCTGGTTCGGTGACAGGTGAATGAGTACTCATCTCTCAAAGATGGACCTTTATATTCATGGGGCGAGCTGAGTCAAGGGTCCTTTCTCCTACGTCTTGGAGGCCTCTGGTTAGTAACTTTCATGGTTCTGGGAGTGCCAATTGCTGCAGCAAGCTTTAATCCTTCAAGGGTAAACAAAAATGAGTATCTCCTTTCTAAAATTCTGTATCAAGGAACATTAACTGGAAAAGAGTTCTGTAGAAAATGAGAGAAACTGGAAAAGAGTTCTGTAGAAAATGATAGAATAGTAAACTGGCTGTAGAAAATAATAGAATTATACTTCAAGTTTGAAAAATCACCATAAGTGACAAATTGACAATGTACAATAAGTGACACAAAAGGTGTGATTTCAAATCCAGCCCAACCGATGTAATTAGACAAGTTCAAAGATTTCAATTATCAATAAATCAAAGTTGAACCAAACCAAAACAGTTGCATCAACAATCCAGAATGGTCAGTTCCTTAAAACAAAATATGTGATTCATCACAGATTATTAATCTTTCTCGGAATTAAGCAGAGTTTCAATTAAGTAGGCCTTTCTAAACACCCAACCAAAATGAATCCTTATTCCAAGAGAGTCAATTTACTCAGTTAACTTTAGAATTTGTAATGCATGACTAATCTTGGAAGAAACCCCATCCTCAACCTTTAATTTTCTATTTTTTTCTAGTTCGTTAGGTTATTTAACTTCTTCTATAAATAGAAAAGAATCATAGAGAACCGGTAATTGCTAAGAAGAACTGATAAAAAAGGCTGCAATTTTCCATCAATTCTGAAGGAGTGCGGAATTCTTATCATAAAGAGAGAAGGGGAGGGGGACCCTACATTTTTGTGTTCCAAGCACAAAGGTAAGCAAGGCTTTCCAGTAACATTTCCAATATTATTTCTCAAACATCGGAAGGAATCCAAGATCTTTAACTGTAACACGAATAATTGGAAAAAGGAGGAAAAAAATGTACTTCTAAAAAATAAAGAAACAAAGAAGTCAAAGCGTGAAGGCATGATCACAGACTAACATCACAAGAATAGATTTATATACCACCAGGTATTTTTTGTTTGCTGAAAGTCTGAAATGTATTTCTGCCACTTCAAATTTAATAATCTATTTCCAACCATGCAGGAACCTTTAAGATTTGTGCTAGCTGCTGGAACAGGAACTCTTTTTCTCGTGTCCCTAATCATCTTGAGGATTTATTTGGTATATTCTTCTTCTTCGTGTTACAGCCATTTAATTATTGGAGTGAAAAAACATTAGATCTGATCAGTTTTAATGATCACAACTATTACCAGAATAGCTCTAAGAAATTTATCATCTGACCCTTTCAATTTTTTATTATTTAATTACCTGTCACATGTATCAGATGATTACTTTGTTCTATGAGTAGTCCTCTAATATGACTATATGAGGTACATCCTTTTCAAGTTTTGTAACCTAGGAAGTATATGCACAATTTCACTAGATTTTAGAGTTGGATTCACCTATCTTGTTGATAGATTATCATGGTAATGTAAACAAAGACATACATTGCCAAATATTTGATCAATTAGAAAAATGGCACACAAACGCTACATGATTACCTATTGGACAATTCATATCGAATGTAACTTTTCTTCTGAGTTGTTGCCATGCTAAATGCTTAATCAGTTTTAACCTCACCCTTTAATCATTTCATAGTTGTCTCGTTAAATTTACTAAACTATTTTTGTTATGCTTATTGCAGGGATGGAGTTATGTTGGTGATAGACTTTTATCAGCTGTGATACCTTACGAAGAGAGTGGATGGTATGATGGACAAATGTGGGTAAAGCCACCTGAGGTTAGTGCAATTTTTACTTATTTTTATTTATAAAATTATTTGTTGGGAAGGGGTGGAGAAAATGAGCTTGATGAGACAAGACATGCAGGAACTCTTTTCTTATTCCTTGACTAGGTATCTAGAACTTTCTTTTTTGTTTTGAGGGGGGGTTGTGTTTTTTTGGAACAAGCAAGAGTAGAGCTACTAAAGATCAAATTAGGGACTTTAACTTGAAAGTAGCAGAATAAATGAAAACTAGATTGATTAACCTTCCTCCAAAAGTTCTTCCTCTGATCACCAGCATAAATCTTATGCTACCTTCTACTGAAAGACAATTCTAGACAAAATTAGAAGGAAAAAAAAAAAATCATATAAGGGAATCATATAGTCACAACAGGCCTTGATAACAGTGTTTAAGTTGATTGCTTATGATGAAAAGCTTCAAATTTTAAGTCCTGTTGTGCTAAAAGTGTGCTCCTTTGGAGCTCCACAGTCCATATGGCTGCCACTACCACATTTTTCTTTTTAATTGTTTGCCAGGACATGTTTACCTAGTAGGGTCATTACAGATAGTGCAAATAAATATCACTTTCCTTTGCAATAGTAAACTAAGCATAAGTTGGAGTCCATTAAGTCTTGAGATTGATGATAACCAGAATATCAAATACTAAGCAAAAGTGGAAAACAAAGACACAAAATCATCCTATACTACAGTACAACTCGAATAAAAAATCAACCACAAGTCTGAGTTTGCCTATGGAGATGCATATATTATACAGATAGTGCCAAGAAACCATGGTAACCCATTAATTTTCAAAAAGATATCACTCAGAAAATTATGTATCAAGAAATACAGTAAACTGCCATGAAAATGGCAAAATTGATATCAGAACAAGCACTACTGACAGATAATGAATTTACATGTACATAAGGCACAGTTCATGTTACCACTTCGCAGAGTGCGGGCTGATTCAATGGGAAGCAAACAACTCTTGGATGGATCATAGTGATGTGGTAATTCAACTGTCTAATACTCTAATCTTAAACTGAGATCTATAAAAAAAAGGTATAAAGTCAGTCACTGGATTGGGTAAAGAAATGAAGTTTAAATACTGAAAGTAAGGTCGTAAGACAGTTATGACCTTCAATTATAGTCAATCACAGTAATTTATATTGAATAGTTTATAAGGATGAATAAATGGAGAGAATATAATATCCTCCTCTGTTCTTCTCTGCATAGTCATAAACACAAACTTGTGTGATATTATCTCCGCACATCAGATTCTTCTATTGATAACTAACATTGTTTTCCTTCCTCGTAGATCCTGGCTCGAGATAGACTGTTGGGCTCTTATAAGGTACTAATTAACGTACAGGATTTCTCCATTTTGTAATGTTGAATGCACAAAATTTATGGGGGACACGCATACATACATACATACATACATACATACATACATATATATATGCTACTGTAGAGGCTTTGAACAAAACATACTGATAAATGAGGGACACGCATACACACACACAAAGCTCAGATCAGGAAAAAAAAAAAGTGTGCTTAACAATTAATGTAATTACCTGTACGTACACATGCTTATCAAAAAAAAAAAACAAAACAGTATGCTTAACAATTAATGTAATCCCCCCTCCACAAAGACACACAGACTACAGAGACAGACCTCAGTGTCGGAAAAAACTATATTCTTAAAAATTAATGTAATTACATGCATGTATACATGAATAGACATTTCCACTTAATCTGTCTTTTCAAATTTTTTTAACGAGACACTAAAATTTATGATCTTTTTAATGAATATGTATAATCCTATGAAAATTTATGCCTCTAGGTTAAACCAGTCATCAAATTGCTGAAACAAACACTAGTCGGAACAGGAGCGTTACTCGTTACAGGAGTGCTGCTATTTATCTTTGCTACACCAGTAGAGGAATTACTTCGAACTACTTTCACCACTAAAGAGAACCCATCAGTCACTCCAACCTCAAAGATCAGCACAAAGTTTGATATAAGGTATAAATAGACAAATTGAGATTCTAACCCTCCAATTGGCTGTGTACCTAATTTACTTTTACTTTGTTCTTGCAACTTCCTTGTAAATATCATAGAAAAGATGAGTTGCTGAGGTTGCCAGTGGAGGTGAAGGCTGATGATGATCTAGCAGCAGCTGCCGCTGAAGCTGCTGATGGAAGGCCAGTCTACTGCAGGGATAGGTTCTACCGTGCATTAGCAGGTGGCCAATACTGCAAATGGGAGGATCTAATTAAGTAATTTAATTAAAAAGAATATAGAAAGAAGGCATGAATTGTCTTCACTTTATTTTAAACATGCTTTCTAATTTGTATTAGCTGCAGTAGAAAGTTAATGTTCAAAGTTTTATCTCATTATTTTGGGGAAACCATCTAGCTTGTTTAAAGAACCATAAACATGAGCAAAGCGCAAAAGGACTAAATATGGAGACAGTTTGGAGCATGAATGTTAAACTAAAAGGATGCTTAATATCAAGGAACAAAACATATTTGATTTACAATGTGCCTATACATTAAACAATTTAATGGAAAAAGAAAAATGGCCATGTAGATCATTATGATAAGAAATACACGTAGTTGGGATGTGAAACCAGCAAAAGCAAACCTAAAATTATCAATAGCAGAATTATTGTTAGAATTCCATTGGTTGCCTTCCAGCATTAACTGCCATTTGACAACAATAGGAGCAAACCAAACTGCCACAAAATATTCTACTCCTCTCTTTGATCTCATCCTTGATGAAGTTGAAATTTCATGGCTTACCATCACCTATCCATGCCCAAAGTGCAATGTCTGAAAGCAACTTTACGAACAACTGGTGCAGAAGTGAGCAGAAAATTTTCTTCCATGTGGTCCTCAACTGTGTTACATGAAATCAGGTATAGCCGTATAAGGTCAGGCACAAGCGTGTGATCAGGTGTCATATTTGACACTTTCCAAAGATTTTCCATTATTTTGAAGTATCTGAGAGGCATAACCATATCCATATCAGTGGTGTCAACATGGGTACTTCAAGGTGAAGCAAGGTCCAGGTCACATAGACTCTTATATCCAAAAGGTCATCTTCATCAATCCTGGAAGTTAGGTCCTCTTATATCCAAAGCATCATCTTTGTGAATCCTGGAAGTTAGGTCCTCTTATATCCAAAGGATCATCTTCATCAATCCTGGAAGTTAGGTCCTCTTATATCCAAAGCATCATCTTTGTGAATCCTGGAAGTAACTTACAAGACAAGAATTTCCTCAATGTATTCTAAGAGTCACCTTTTTGAGTGCTGGTAGCAGAATGTAGGATAATATATTCTGCTGAAGTTGTTGCCAGTGCTACTTAGCTTTAAAACAAAATCAACAGCCAAGTGTTGACCTCAAAAGTGAAGCTTTTACTATGAGAGCTGAAGCATTTATTGCGTCAGAAAATCTTAAATGCTACCCTCCTAGACAAATTTCTTGCACCAACTGAGAATTCTAAGCATTTTTCCTTCAACAATACTCCTGGCTGTTTGTTTCCTTCTTGCTGCTTCTTCAAGATCTAGAGTTCTATATGCAAGAGCAAGCAAATACATCGCTGGATGGAGTCTCCTGCAGATGGCATGAATGACATCAAGTCCATTTCTCAAACCAAGACTACAGTATACAAGCACTGAAATTTTGATTTCCGAAATTTTGATTTCCACCTGAAATTCTTAAATATCTAATTAAGTGGTTGTGCATCAAGAATTAGGGCCAGTAAAACAAAAACCAATAAAATTAAAAATAGAAAATAAAGAATTAAAGATATAAGAAGGAATGATATGTCACCTATTAGAACAAGCAGAAGCCAAAATTTTCTGTCAATTGCAGAACTTGTGGAACACAAAACAAAATAAAGTTGAGTTCTGGTGGTTTTATGGAAGCATATCAGATGGGATGTGGTTCCAGGTGTTAATGCTGGCTTGTAACAAGAAGTCTTTGACACGAAGTTCTCAATCTTGAAATTACAATTCAAGTTCAGTTTTCAAGCAGTTTCAAAATTTTGAACCTTGAATAAATCTAAAGTATTTCATGACGTGGGATTTGATTTGCATTCTACCAAGATCAAATTCATTAAGAGTTAAAACCAACAAGTGAAGAAGTAAAACCTTATTTTCTGGAATAATAAGTGGCTAATTAATTATGCAAAGCCAAGAGAAGCTGTGACAACTGAAAAAGCTTACGATCACC
The DNA here is from genome assembly GCA_017140935.1 of Hamamelis virginiana. Classification (NCBI taxonomy): domain Eukaryota; kingdom Viridiplantae; phylum Streptophyta; class Magnoliopsida; order Saxifragales; family Hamamelidaceae; genus Hamamelis; species Hamamelis virginiana. Next base: position 313,903 of record JAESVK010001383.1, on the reverse strand, counting down.
CTTAGACTGTTATGAAGGGACTTACTTTTCAGCTTCTCCATTTGCATCAAAGCCATCCCAATACCTTCGGGATGGGATTGCCCAGCCTTTCTTATCTCTGCTGAACGTTTCAACATACCAACCGCCAATGTCGTGCATGCCACAGCGAGGCTCAAACAGCCAGAATCTGTTGAAGGGATTTATCGAAGTTCAAAACATTAAAGTGCATTTCAGGCAGGAACTCTTACAATTGTAAAAAGCTAAGTTATATCATGCGGTATGCCTTAGAGTAACAAATGATATTCCCAACTAATGAATTAATTAATTGCATAATAATATCAACCTCATTTTTATAATGCAGGAGTTGTTCATGTGTCCATCAGACCATCAGTCTCAACCTCAATATCTTATACACACTTGCGTTACGGCAAAACCATCAAAAGCAAGAAAAGCTCAAATGACCATTGTGTTGTATTTACTAAAAACATTTAACAAAACCAAATCCACGTATACAAACAAAACCTGGTACCCTTCAAACCACATCCATTGTCTTGGGAAATTTCGACTGGAAATTGGTATCAACACCACTCTCCAGCAGATTGAAATAAGAGAGCCAAGTGATTAATACCAACAAAAGCATAAACGACCTTGAGCTTTGATAAAAAAATGGAACAGAAAACGTGTATAAAATATGTTTTCGGGAAAGTTCTTGGCCTTACAAAAAATGAGAATGGATGAAAGATTATGGAACAAGAGGAAGACTGTGCATGATAACTGACATGTTTGTAACATGCTTGTGCAGGAAAGAGAGAACTCACCCCCTCTCAACACACAGAAAAAAATATACATAGGAAAAAAAAAGGACAAAGCAATTAGCAAACTCCAAATAGATAGGATAAGGAATAGTTAGGTCAAAAGTTGTAAAATTCAAAATTTATCCATCAATATGAATTAAGGAAATGACACAGCTTACTTGCTATGTGGTAACCGGGCTCTACTACATCTACACTCGCAAACAGAAACTCTATCTCCCAACTGATACCAGTGCATGTGCTTCACCTGAAAAAAAATTTGAAAGAATTATCAATAGATTCTAGTTCCTATAGATATGCAATTATGCATTAAGCTACACTAATGCACCCAATAGTAGAGTACTTCTTACTCAAGTATAATAACAGACACACAAGAAGATACATAAAAGTCATAGACAGGTAGGTAATCCATATATCAGGAAGGCAATGGTAAACCAAATATCTAGCTCTAAAATACCTCAAAATAAAATTTCACCGTATTAGTTAAAAGTTACTGAGAAATTATCATCACATAGATGGTGACTTGAGAAAAAGAGATGGTATCTTTTCATCTATATTAATACTTAGCATTCATTATATCCAGAGTCATTGTACCCAAGCAATTTTATCAATCACAACCTATAAAGAAATGCATACAAGAAGCATCCAAATTCAACATTAGCACCTGCTGGATTATTATACCGATGTAATAAAAATTAAAAATAGAAAATAGAAAAAAATAAGAAGATGATTTACTAGGTTATTGAAACCCAAAGAAGTTGTCTCCATCATGAGCTTAAAAAAAAGGCAGTTCTGACTATTAGCATCTGCTAAAACCCAATTCAATTGTAGAAAGATTTATTTTTCACTGTACACGAATAAGTCTTAACAATCATACCATAGAAGATTCGCTAAAAGCCACTCACAATCATGCAATTACCAGAAACCAGCCTTCGCTTTCTCAATAGAGATAAACCAATGGCAAAAGGAAACTAGTACAATATCAAGTAATCAAGTAAATATATATAATTGGAAGCCATATCAGCAAAGACGAAAGATGAAAAGGATAGAGACTGAAGGAGACCAAATATACAAACCAGCAATGTTCTATGATTCATAATCACGTGGGTTTTGGTACCACCGTTATTGTAGACAAAGCAAGACCCTTCTTCAGGGTTGGTCCCTAATCCAGTTATTTTTCCTAATGGAATCCTTGATCCAACTGCAGAACCTGGGAAGGAATCCTTAGAAAACTCTCTGTTAATATACATTGTCTCTTCATTTGAATTGAGAAAAACATGTATATGATCTTGAGAATCTTCATTCTGTAACCCATCGCAAAAGCCTTTGGGAGGAAGTCTAGTGGCCACAGCAACCACCCTTCCAGATAGATGCAACTCTAAATCTTTATATGCATCTGATGTATGATATTTAAAACTTTTGGAGTGCATCTGAGAATTTCCTACATCATCCTTAACATCAGAATCTATGCAATTGATTGTATTTTTAACACATTGACACGTAACAGAACCCGCAGATTTAGAAGTAGTCAATTTTTCACTGAAGGCATGAGATAATTCAGGATACTTATTGACCAGGCATACCATCCCAAAAAGATCACGACCTGAAACTAAGTGCAGCACCTCAGGAGTTCCATACACTGACCTCTCTTCCGCTTCAAAGCGATCAGGAAGAAGGTCCCAAGACTCAATTACAGGGCCGTAATAAGCTGCATGTATTGCTGAATAAAATTCCCCTTCAAGTACATTAAAATAGCCCGACCCAACAACCACCTTCTTCTCCAACAATATATCGTTTATAGCTATTCTGTACCACTTTAACCAGTCAACAACTTCCATTTGCCTTACTATTGTTATATGGGATTCATACACATGTAATGTTGATCCTTGTCTGGAATGTTTCTGTACAAGCTTTCTCTGAGATAACAAATACCCGTCATAAAGAGTCCTCTTCTCAGAATCTGAAAGAATCTGCAATTCATAATTGATTATGCTTTGAAGTCAGAATCCTCTGTATGTCAAAAGCATACCGCAACATTAAACAACATCACCAGCACAAATATAAACGCACAAGGCTGCATATAATATATTTTCAGCATGGTTTATCAAGCACAACTATCAACTCAAATCCAATTGTTGCACCTAAATTTCAACTCTAAACTTTTCTCTCAGTCAAGTATCAACCCGAGTCCATTCCTATTGATCAAGGTTTATATTGCCACAAGTCCACAACACAAACTAATGCTTATTTTAACTTCAAATTCAAGTTGCCTACCAACATTTACCATTTCGTAGCCACTCGAAATCATTCCACAGATATTAACTCCACATCACAACAATCTAATAATTCGATCAAATTTAAGCTCCATTTTATTGTCACCGAAAATTTTCCCAAGAAAAAAGGAAAAAAAAAAAGGTGTAAAGAGATAAATTTGACAAATTAAAGATTCCCGATCAATTTTCCTCAACTGTGACATATCTATCGAGATAAGTTGAATCTTAGCAGAAAATATGGGAAAATTTCTACCAACTCTTTTCCGTTGAAACAAACAGAGCTTTTATAAGGACCAAATTCAGCTAGAAATTGGAAAATAATCGTGTAAGAAAAAATACATAAGCTCAAATCTTTCACTAATATATCTATAACCCCAAGACGTTCTTATGAGATGAACTGATTGAAAATGTAAAGACAGCACCTCATAATTCAGCTAGAAACAAATGCAGTGTATGAACAAATTGACCAAATTCAGCTAGAAACAGTGTAAGAAAAAATGCATAAATCATTGATATATATACATATATAAGCAAAAAATTTAAATGTACATTATTAAATTGGAGATAAAAGCACCAAACCTCATAAGCTGCAAGGATTTGAACAAATCGTTGAGAAGCAGAAGAATCGTCCTTGGACTCGGCGAGGTCCGGGTGGGTCTCTTTGGCCAATTTCCTAAACGAAGCTTTGATTTCTGCAAATGAACTGGTTTCGGATACCCCAAGGAGGTCGTACGCGTTCTCTCCGGCGAATTCCTTCCGAGTCGAGTCAGTGCTGCTACTGAGCCACTGAGTTCTCCAACTCGGATATAAGAAGAGAAGATAACTCGTGGTGATGGTGGTGTTTTGATTCGATTGACCTGAAACGGAGCGAATCGGACGGCGGCAATTCAGTCCGGCGAGGATCGACATTTTGGAGTGATCGGAAACGATGATCGATTTGGCGAGGAACGGAAAGTGGTATCGGGTAATAGAGTTGAGGAAATGGCCCAATAAAGTTTATTTAGGGAGTTGATATTGCAAGCCCAATCAACTCTAAGCCCACCCATATACAAAGTCTACTCCGATAAGTTATAAGAAAACTCCAAAATTTTCCTAAAATAATCCTAATCCCAAATAAGTGTGAATAAAATTTATATCCCCACTCTAATTACAAAATTAGCCCTAGATCAGTCCCATTCCCTCCCTTATGTCCCTCTTTCTCACCCCGACAACTCCCTCTCTCGTCTCCATCTCTTTCTCTCACGAAGGCCAGATTTCTCTCTCGTCTCCCTCTCTCTATCACCATCCCATACAAACTCACATTCACCATCAAAGATTCATTGTTTAGATTTAATGATTTAAACATTTTTTCATCTCTTTACAATCATATGCATATATGATGGAGCTCAATAAAGCTACCAACAGTGATGAGGTAAGTGTTTTGAAACTTTAATAGTATTATTATTATTATTATTTTACAAAATCCCATGGTGTTAGATTACGCAGAACTTAACATTCTGTATTTGTTGAGTAGAAGACGATCTAACAATGTTGAAATGTTGGGTTTCGTCCAACGTAACAAAATGTTGTATTTGTCGCGTAGAAGACGACCCAACATTTCTGGAGTGTTAGATTGGTTGCAACCTAACAAACATGTTTTGTAAGATTGCAACCAACCTAACATTCCAACAATGTTTGGTTGGGAGCAACGCAACAAAATCAAGAAAAACCTCCATTTACGTATTAGGTTACTTCCAACCTAACATTACTGGTATGTTGGTTGGTTGTAACCTTACAGAATGTGTTTGTTAGGTTACAATCGACCTAACATTTTTTAAATATTATAACCAACCTAACATTTAGAAATGTTAGGTCGTCTTCTATGTAACAAACACAACATTTTGTAAGGTTGGAAAAAATCCAACATTCCAAAATTGTTAGATCGTCTTTTACACAATAAATACAAAATGTTAGGTTTTGCGTAACTTAACACCACAAGATTTTGCACACAAAAAAAAAAAACAAAAAACCAAACCACCATTAAAGCTTCAAAACACTTACCTTATCACTATTGGTGGCTTCATTAAGCTTCATCATATATGCTTATGGTTGCAAAGAGGGAAAAAAAAAAAAAAGATATTTAAATCATTATATCTAAACAATGAATCTTTGATGGTGAATGTGGGTTTGTATGGGATGGTGAAAAAGAAGTAAGAAAGATAATAAATAAGGAGAAGGAAAAGAATAAGGAATATTTATAAGATTTAACCAAATAGAATGTAGGTTTATAGAATTTAAATGGGAGATTAGAGTTTGTAAGGAATAAGGAGATGGAGCTTTGAAAGGGATGATGATTGATATGAATGGATATTATGGTGAACTTAACAAAATAAGTTATGATTTATTAGGTATTTTAAATTTATACTTGTCGTAAATAGTAAAATCATTTAAATGCATTTTTGAAACATAAAAATTGGGGTGGGCTTAGAGTTGGTAGGGGTTGCAATATCCTCTCCCTTTATTTATCAAAAAAAGGCTAGTTAGGCCCAATATTTTTTTTATTGGGCTTACAATTATGCTTTGTCTTGACGTCTCCAAGGCTCAAACCTTTATTCAAATCCAATGGGCCTCAGGCCCGGGTTAATGGGCAGTTTTTGTGTCCTAATTGTCCAACTCACCCATATGATATGGAAATTCATATTCATGTGATCAATTTTTATTTAATTTGTGGATTTTACCTTATATGAGTAATTTAGGATAGTTAGAATACAAAAAGAGCTGGACATTCTTGTTATTTGATGTGGGTTTCACTTTATGCGAGTAAGCTGAGATGATTGGAACGCGTAAGGTTATTATTATTTTATTTATTTATTTAGATAAATGGAAAGAACACACAAACAAAACACGCACATATAAGGCTTCTATTGCTTTCCATGTATTGCTGTCCGGTGAATTATTTGGATTTTTTTTGAAAATAAAATATTTGTTTGGATTTTCCTTCAAAATAACTATGCAACTGTAATATGTAAGTTCGAGTCTTCAAAGTACGTGACAACTTTATGAGAAGAAATATTGAAAGTTAGAGCTAAATACCACCTCGCTTTCGCAGAATTGACATTGTCTACTTTTTAAAGATTGAAAGGAGTATGTCCATGTAGGTGCATGTGCATATGAGTTGATTGGTCTTTTTGATGTAGTTATCTTTCTTTGAGGGTTTGGGTGGGGTTCGATAGGAAAGTGATATTTACTATTTAGCCACGAATGTATATAATTTTATAACTTGCTTAAAGAGTATTTGTTTTCTTTCAATTTTAGAGAAGAGGATGACAAAATGATGATGTTAAATAACAACCGTGGTAAAAAAAAAAAGGGCCTTCTACTTGTACATCACGCGTTGATATCAATATTAATGTGAAAATAAATTTACCTTCAACATACGTCTCGTGCCGTCTCTTTTAAGCTGAAGACGTCAGAGCATACATCTTCGATGGTGAGTTATTTGCCTATTTAAAGATAAATTTTAGCTTAAAATTACTAAAAAAATAAAAATAAGAATTCTTTTGTAGTGGAGGAACTATTAGCTTATCTGAAAATATCTTGAGCTAAAAGTTGAATTAAATTTGACTAAGCTATTACATGGAGCTATTTTTGTCCATCTCTCTTTCTCTCTTTTTTTTTTCTTTTTTTTTTTTTTTTTTTTGCTATACACATATATCCTGGGTCAGCTTGCGTGCACCAGACTAAGTTCTACACTTCGAACAAGACTTACGCCTTGCGGTTGGTGGCTCCGAATATTAGTAGCTAGTGGGAGTCGAACAAGAGACCAAAGGACTTGTTAAGCCCTTAGTCCTACTTGTTCTACCACTAAGCTACCTATCCTGGGCTATTTTTGTCCATCTCACAAAGTGTATGGACCAAAGTTGATTGAAAGAATACAGAAAGAGCAAAAAATTAATAAATAAATAAAAATTTGTACTATTGAAACAAATCCAACCAAATGTCAAACAATATATTTTCAGTGTAACAATCTCAAAAACGATTCTCACTTCTTAAAAATAGCATTTTAGCTAGAGTACTATATATATATATTCCTCTTGTAAGTTGTAACTCAGTAACCAGGTTTAGGCATTCTTCAAAAACCTTTAAGAAATTTAAAAAGACCATGCTTCATGAAATAAGGAAATAATTGTACCCGGCCACATTCTTCTGTAGAATATGAGTGCATTTTCCAATGTGAAATTATGGCATTAATTGAATGCCATGTGGTCGCTGCATGGACCTGTGTTTGTCTTCCACGTTGAATATTAATGGTGATTTTGAGTGGTTGTTGACTAATGCAGACAGATTGAGATCCATATTTTCAAAAAGAGCATGCTATAAAGTACTATTAGGTCTTGTGAGCAGTGACCCTATGAGCTTGGTTTGGCTGTGGATCATGTATGGTACGGATTTTTTTTTATTTGGCCTTTTAGTTAATGTAAATAAGGTGTTTTAAAAAATCAACTGTTGGATTGAATATTATTCCTATGTACTACAGGCATGCCAAAATCACAGTGATCTAATGGTCAATTTATGAGATACAGATTGTAGAAAATTTTAATAGTTAATATACAATATACAAACTGTTAAAATTTTTCACAGTCTGTATGTCATAAATCGACCGTCAGATCACTGTGATTTTTGACATGTCTGTAGTACATAGAAATAATATTCAATCCAACGGTTAATTTTTCAAAACACCTAATTTACATTGATCAAAAGGCCAAATAAAAAAAAAATCCACACCATACATGATCTGCAGCCAAACTCTTCGCGTGATCCTACCACGATGTGAGAACCAGAAGACCTTGAAAATGAGGAAAGGGTAATTAATGGTTAATGGAATCCTAATCTCACCATCCGAATAATAACTTCTTTCTCTTACAAGATTATGAGACTCACCTCAAAGTTACTATTACACCCTCTTATGATTTAGAGCCGTAGGATCGATTAAGGTTATTTCAGCCTAGTTTAAGTTTACTTGGAAAAATATTTGTTCAAATTTATTCGTAAAATAAATAAACCAAGAAAGTATATTCTTGATTGTTAGTACACTTGAAACTAAGAGTCGTCTAAACGCTCAAAATCAAGAAAAATGTCAGGTAAATTACATTTCATTAAAGAAGCGTGCTAATACCTAATAATAATATAATAAAAAACTAAAAAATGAAAAGTTTCGAGATATGATAAATTATGAAAAGAGAGAAAAAAAAAATTATTCAATTAATAAAGACATATAAATTATACGGCTTACAGAATAATTTGGATTACTTATCATTAAGTAGTGGTGACTCAAATGTTAACACATAATTAAAGTATACAGCAAAATCCTGACCCTTAGGCTGCATTTGTTTTGATGTAAAATATCTTACATTATAAACTATTTTACAGTGTAAAATTGTTTCACGTAAAATTATAATTTTTCAATGAATTTTCTCTGTGTGAATGTAATGAAAGAAAACAATTTCCACTCCCACTTGAAAAGGACAAAAGCCATTAAAAATAAAAGCAAAATAAAAGTGAAGAACATGTTCCCATGAAAATAGGTGATTGTTAGAGGAGTAAAGGGTGATCGAGAAAGAGGATAAGATAGGATATGGAGCATTTCAATAGGACTAATCTATAGATTTTCACGGATTCTTTGATGGGAAAAACAACTTACCTACTTAGGAAGAAATAAAGTGTAAATTATTTTCTTCCAATAACCGTCACTTACTGTAAAATGCTTGTATTCCCTTTTCATTTTACTAATATCCTGGGCCACGGACTGTAAGGTGAAAGCCTTATTTCGAAAATCTTGTTTGGGGTGCATGATTTAGTCTGGTGCACGCAAACTGGCCCAGGATACCTGTATACCCAAAAAAAAAAAAAAAAAACACAACGAAAAAATCATTTTCCTCCCATGATTTTACATTGAAATCAATTTTGTAATTAACGTCAAGAGTACATCCTTAGTTTTTTGTGTGTGAAAGAGCATGAATAAAGCAAGAGATATGTGTAGTTTATTGACAATGTACCTTATTCAAATCGACAGATATGATAATTCCAGGATAAAGCCTAAAGGCATCCTCGTTTCCCGCTACACAACTTGACCACCGAAATTTGTTTCAGAATAAAGTGACTTTTAAGAGTGGAAGCTAAAGTAAAAACACTGGACGTATTAATTATCCAAAAAAAAAAAACACTGGACGTACTCACGATTTGTTTCGATCCAAAGTCTTGTCAGAATCAAAATAGACTTTCTAGTACTATTACTTACATTTGCTTGCCCCAATTCCATGCTTCACAATTTTCAATTCAAATCTAAAATGATTTTTGAAAATCTCAGGAGTTTTTATCGTATAAAATTGAATTTCATGATATAAATCTCTAATTCGGAGAATTTTTCTTACAATTTTTTTCTAAGAATAGACAAGGTAAGTTAAATGGACATCAATTTTGCAAAAATTATGTGATAGGTCAAAGTATTTACATTTTTGAATAAATTACGCTAAAATTTCTTAAATTATAGGTCAATTTCATAAATCTTGCGGAAAAAGGTTTTATAAAATTGACACATGATTCATCAGTCTTCTTAATTTATTTTTTATATTTTATTATTAGATAGAATTAAACTATTACAGTCAAGGGCGGAGGCATGTAGGGGTTTTTTTTTTTTTAAGTTTATTAGATTACCATTAAATGAGTTTTAGCCCAAATCAGTCCAATATTTTAGCCCAAAGTATCAAGTTCCTAATATTCTCATATGATCTCTCTCTTCAACCCTAGTTGCCTTATTTGACATCCTTCTTTTTGTTCCTCTTTCTCACCCTAACCCAAATCTCAAGGACCGTAGGGTGCATTTTTGATGGTATATTTTCTTTTATTTCTCTTTGCACTAGTCTTTGTAATGCTTGAATAAATATTTTCTTGTGTTAGTCGAATCTTTATATAATTGTGTAGACATAAATTAAAAATTAACATAATTTCATTTACTTTATAATATTTTGGTTATTCCTTATTTAACCTAGCCTACCCCAATATTAAATTCTCTCCGCCCGTGATCATAGTCTCTACTTTGACCACAAGTAATTAAACAAACGATGCCCTGATTTCCCTGCCAATGTGGGCTTGAATGCATTATCTAAATCAATGGTAGATTTGTCTACTCAAACACACTTATTGGGTGGGCAATCTATGTGTTGATTTCTTTGCCAATATGGACAATTTTTTATTTTTTTTTTTATTTTTGGATAAAGCTAATATGGACTTTTGAATCCATCTAAGGCCTATCTTCTCCATGAGCATCCTCCCACTGCATCTTGTTTTGCTTTGAACTCTCTATCTCTAAATTTTGTTTTGAAAAAGTAAAATATTTGATTTTGATATTTATATTTCAAAAAGTGAAAGATTTTAAGTTTAACATTTTTATAGGACCAATCTCAAGTCTGATGTTCCGGACATTGCAAATATGAAGCAGAAGAGAATGCCTACTCATATTCGAAAAGGAAAATGCTATTCCTGACTACAATGTATCACTACAAGGAAGAAATATAGTGAATTTCCAAAAATACACATGAGTGATTTTTCAAAATTATTCTCATTTTCTTTTTGTAGTGATTCGTTGTAGCGATGTATAGTATTATTCATTCGAAAAAGTGTGAAACCTCATTTTAAAATAACAAAAAACAAAAACAAAACAATTTTTTTTTTTTTTATCCAAAAAACATTGAAAATTTGATCATTGGATGTACGGCCAGGGATAAGAGCAAACAAGGTGATAGAGGTAGGGTCATGTGCATTGAGATTTTATGGGTGTTTTCACACTGCTGACTCACTCACTCCACACAAGTGGCAATATAGCACCAAAGATTCCAAAGTCCATACCCAATTCCCCATTGTATCAATAATTGACACTCCCCTGTACATTCACGCTTTCTGTTTTGCCCACTCCCAATTTTCCATCGTATCAATAATTGCTTTCCGCTTTGCCCCACTCCCAATAATTTGTTTTGTATCAACAAAGAATCAAATCAGTCCCCACCAAAAAGCAGAACGTGACGACCAATGTGGACTCACCCATGCATTTTTGTCAGCATCTAGAAACGAAGTTGTTAACTTAAAAGTATAATGTTCATACAAAATTATTATTATTATTATTTTTTTCAAACAATTCTATATCTTGATTGTCACTATGAATCATTGAGAATGTAATTTTTTTTTTGGGAAAATATTCAAAAGGATTCTAAATAGAATTTTATTTATCAAGTAGTTCAATGAATAAAATTATATATCAATTGCCCCCTACAGGTCAAATTTAAAGTCAACTAGTAGTTTAATTTGTCTATTATACCTCCAATTTTTATTTTAAGCAAGTTGTTTATTTTATCCATATTGATAATATGCTGATTTTGATTTGGATATGGTAGGTTTTTTTT
>JAESVK010001383.1:249530-282404 GCA_017140935.1 Hamamelis virginiana | reverse complement strand
TCTTATGAATGTCATATTTGTCAAAAATCACAGTAATCCAACGGTTGGTTTCTAAAAAATATCATTGTGAAAAATTGTAACTTTTTTATGCTTCAAAATTTGACTAATTTTTTTTTTTTTTTTTAGAAATCAACCATTGGATCACTATAGCTGACTAGATCATTACTCTCTCTCTCTCTCTCTCTCTCTCTCTCTCTATATATATATATATACACACACACACACACACATAATCTTGATCTTATAAGGACGTCATTACTTATCTTCTCGTTAACCCACTATCACAGGTATAAATATTTCATTGAAATTGATATTTTGAAAAACCAATCATTAGATTATCGTTAGCCCACTTCCATGCACCTTATGATCTTAACTTGTGTTCCAACTCTTGTAGTTTGCTAACATAATCTACATTGACACACTTGAAAAAGTATTAAAAAAATAAACAAATTTGATCTAAAGTAAACACCTAACTTATAACCAACAAAAGTTGGTAAGTTATAAATCCAAACATCTCAAGTTTGAAACCAACCAAATTTTTTTAGTCAGTGAACGTTATACGATCCCATGTTTAGAACGGAAAATCTAGATCCAAATCCTACTCTCTCTCTCTCTCTCTCTCTCTCTCTCTCTCTATATATATATATATATATATATATATAAAAGGCATTTATAGGACATCTAGTACTTCCCAGCTAACTCCGGGTTGTGTTCATTATGTGTAGGTCTATAGCATGATGGAATTTGATCACTAGATCGATGCCAGAGGCTGAGTGTGCGCCAACTGGTTTCATTAAATCTTCATGAAGTTTTTAAACCTAGCAAACTTCTCTAACAACAACCTCATAAATAGGCAAAAACAAAATTAAAACATTAATGTTAATTTTATGTAAAATGTCTTCATGGATCTTTAAACTTTGACCAACGACTGCGATATCCAAATCAAGTCTCATTTTGTTCACCAAATGGGCCCTTTATCAGTCCATCAAATTTTCATCCCTTCATATAATCTGTGATAGTCAATGACCCTGTAGAACGTAGACACAAGACAATTTTTTTTTTCCCTTTTTTCTTTTTTTTTTTTTTTGTTATTTTCCAATATATATACTAGATTGCTAACATAAGATTTCAAATTCATCAAGACATAACTACCAAATCCCACCCCTCCTGGTACGTGTGCTAGCAACAATTATTTGCTCTCCCTTCTTTATGAACCCAATATCTTGTTCTCACATACCCCTTATGTCCAGAAATGCTCTTTTTATTTAGGCATAACTAACAATGCTCTAGGAATTGTCCGAGTAGTTTTTAGGACAAGTTATGAATCCGGACGTTCTAGGATTGAATATTTGACATTAGTTTTTTCGGGTCAGGCCACAAAGAATTTATTTTCCGTGAATTCTTTAATCTCGACATGGATGATCTGCCTTTGATCAAGATAGAAGAAAAGACTCAATCTGGTACACCAAAGTTTTAGGTAAAATATCCGCCGCAATAAATAAATAAAAGATGATATCCTTCCAAGGGTGTGTTTGGTTATCGAAAGAGTAAAAGGAAAATAAAGGAAAGGGGGAAGTAAACCTTGTGCGAGAGAATGGCCTGACAAAGAGGCGATGAACCCTCCCAAGACACATAATTATTTAATCATAATAGGAGACGTGTTTTCAGTTAGAGCTTGCAGCTCATAGAAGACCGACACATGTACGATACGTGGCAAACTAATAAAAGAATGAGAAAGCTTCAAATACGAAGGAAGCCACGAGGTATGAAGAGACCAATTCAAACAAAAACCGTCATTCGAGAGAGAGAGATGGAGAAGAGCGCAGAGCAGATAGGGAGAAAGGAGGTGAGTGAAGAGAAGGGAAAGTTAGAAGGGCTTCCAATAGAGACGAGTCCATACACCCAGTATTCAGACTTAGAGGACTACAAGCGTCAGGGCTATGGCACTGAAGGCCATCTCCAACCAAAACCTGGTCGCGGTGCTGGTTCCACCGACGCCCCCACTCTTTCTGGTGGCGCCGCCTCTACTCAATCGCAGGCTTCCACCACTGATGCCATCAACCGCCAAGGGATCCCCTAAATTTATACGTACGTAACACATAGAGAGAGAGAGAGAGAGAGAGAGAGTCTTTTGTCGATCCTCTGGAATAAGATAATCGAGTTTGAGTTCAATATATGTATGATCTGATCGGATTATGAATGATTTCTCGACTTTTTTTAAATAAATAAAAAATGAATATCTTGAGTTGCATCCAAGTACGATGTCTTCCTTATGCCAGCTTTGATGATCGGATCTTGATCGATGAGTTGGATTCGGATCACAAGTGATGTGAGATCCGCGTTGATTTTATGATGTAAATTCTCACATTAGTTTATATTAGTTTATTTATTTATTAAAATTAATTATTCTATCAACAATTGTTGATTTTAATAAAGTTTGGAAACACTTCATTAAATCTCACTCTCCATGGCTGGCCATTAAAATCAGTAAATGCTGATAGAATTATTTCACGAATATTAATGGATTAATGGATTAATGTGACAGTCTATTTTTATTAACCAAATAAATTGAAGTACTTATTAATGAATGGATGTGATAATCTACTTCAATTAACTGAATAAATTGAGACCATTTTTGGTTAACTAAATAAATTGATATGCAAGTTGGGACTGAAATATAATGAGACAATTTGGGAGTTTTGGGTAGATATAGGATATTGCATATGGGTGGGGCTAAGTTTGGTGGCCTTGTCCAGTCCCTTCCACAAAAGGCCTGAATTAGGTCCATTTATTAGAGCAATGCCCAATCCAATTGTTTTTGGACCCCTATCAAATTTGGGCTGTGCTCAATTTATAACAAAATTTGTAAGGGATTGTAATCATTAAATCGAAATTACTGCTAAAATTTGGCTGTAAGAGCATCTTCAATGGTGGACGCAAAATGCATAGGGATGCAAAACATGACACAAATTTGGATCTAGTTTTGCTTTTGCTTCAATTCCAACCTTATTCCCATTTTTCATTTTTGGAACTTCCAACTTTGTCCTTATTTTTCATTCTATTACCCATTTTGCCCTTAAAAGATGGTCAAGCCCAAAATAAATAGTGCACCATTAGATTACCTTAATCCAAAAGGCTATATATCCATTTACACATGCTGTAATTATGAAAAAAAAATGAATTTAGCTTTCCAAATTTGCATTTTACTATTAAAAATATACCAAAATGGGAATTCCACCAAAACACTTGTCATGAAATCAACTCATGAGATGGGGTCCACACTACTCCTGATTTCTAAGTGGGATTTCTCATTTATGAGAACCCCATAATTTTCGGAATAGGATCAGCTGCTGTTGATCAGCAACCAATATTGATCAATGTTGATCAATCCGATGCGATAAAGCCTATATTAAAAAACAACAATCAATAAAAAAACAAAAGATCTTAGCCGATTTTAGAAATAATAAAAATACAGAAATGCTAATGAACCTCCATATCGTTAGTTGCAAAATAAATTTTGAAAAAGTGATGTTGAATTTGAGACAACTCTTATGTATGCCAGGCCTACCAAAAATCACAGTGATCCTATAGTTAGTTTCTGACAAAGCTGACCGCGAAAAAATGATAATATTTTGAAGAACAAACTAATCACAGATTTTCACAAACATATTTTTTCAAAAATTGATCAAATGAATATTTCTCAAAAAATGAGTGAGAAACATAGTATTATTGCTCTCAAATTTTTGTCTATTAGTATTCAAGTCAACACAAACAAATAAGAACCTTTGGATCCTGTTGGGCCAAATATAAATGGGCTGGACAAATTTCAAGTAGGCTTATTAAAGGGCCATAAGGATTGGCTTTTCTCTGATCAATCGGCGCCCGGGGTAAAAAGGATTGGCTTGATTTTGAACTCATCTAGTTCTGGCACGTCCGCGTACACCGAAGGCCAATTTTTGGGCAAACAGATTTCCTCAAAGTATTATGTGGCATCATCACATCGATCAATCAATAGGTGTTGATCTCCACGGGATCCAAGTCCATAATTTTCCTAACATTTGGCATGCTTCTTCTTCCTAATAAACATAATTATCACCAACCAAAAGCGGCTACCAGCAAAGACAGACAAGGTTTCCGTGGGTTTAATTATTATAAATAGAGATGCCCTTTTATCACATATTCACGTGTTGAGGAGAGGGGAACACAAAATTAGACTTTTGCGGCATGCTGCTTCAATTCAGGTGAGAAGCCAAGTAGTTGTCATATGCCTAATTGAGTGGAGTTTTCTTTGATTCCCATGCTCTTAATGATAAGGAACAGCAGATTTAAAGTGTTCATTTTTTTTTATTTTTTTTTTAAATGTATTATCTCAGTAACCAAAAAAGAGAATTACAGAACAATTTCTATATATGAGTGAGAAAACAAAGAAAAAAATAAATAAGAGTAGTGCAATAAGCTGAGGTTTGTTTAAACTCCTCTGCCAAATTAATAAGCCAACTACAAACTTATTTTTAAGTTAAAAAATTTATCAAGTCAATATTAATTTATTCAGTTTGATAAAGATTAAATTTAATAA
Organism: Hamamelis virginiana; assembly: GCA_017140935.1. NCBI lineage: Eukaryota > Viridiplantae > Streptophyta > Magnoliopsida > Saxifragales > Hamamelidaceae > Hamamelis > Hamamelis virginiana. The sequence goes on along the minus strand of JAESVK010001383.1, from coordinate 277,828 downwards.
GACCTTCCAAGAGGAGTCGAGATAGTTGATTTCCGTTTCGAAACTCCATACTAGCGTTTTGTAAATGTGTTCAAAAAAATAAAATAAAAAATTCAATAAGAGACTTGATCGGTGATGAAAACAACACATTCTTTAGGGTTTTTAATATATATATATATATAGTCCTGATCTTATCAATATTCACTTACATGATTCATCTCAAGATTCTAATTCAATGACTTAAGGATCTTAGCTTATTTTAGTTAAAATGGGATATATCTGATAAGATTAGAACCGGTAAGATTAGAACTATATATATATATATATATATATATATATATTAAAAATAGAAATCTAGCTTTTAAAGTGGGGCTACTTAAAAAAAATAAAATTATCCTCATAATTATTATTATGGCATCAATTTTTTTAAAATTCATCAAATAATTCTACTTTTAATGTTTATACTCTATAATAATTGTTGTCCACTTAAATTCTGTAAACAAAATAAAATAATCCAATTTGCATGGATGACCAAAAACCCCCCTAATCTGTGATGGTACGGTTACTTGTATAATGCCCAGTGAAATATGCCCAGCCACTCCTTCCTTGCCAGATAGTCAAAAAGGCCAAAAAATAAAAAATAAAAACATATAAAAGGGACATCGCAGTCACACTCTATCACTCACAAGCCGTCCATGTAAAAAACATTTCAAATTCTTTCTTTTATCTGCACCACAAAATCAGAACGTACCTCTCAAAATTGAACTCTCAGCGACCCTCATCTCTCTCATCCTCCATTGGTGTCCAAATCTCGGATTGCTGTCGTGGGTATAGAGAATACCAAGCCTGAGTGCGTGGACACTGGACAGGAACATCAGATTCAAGAAACGAATCTCTTTACAAGAAGAGAGCCGAACGAAGCTAAAGCTGTCTGTGAAGGTATGACCACTATGACTTGAGTTGCATTCGGTTTTTTCATGTTTCAACCACAATATATTATCTTATTTTAGAGAGAGAGAGAGAGAGATAGATGGATCACATAAGTAATATCCAAAACATGCAGTCCCGGAGTCCCCACACCACTTGGGCACATATATACGTACCCATATCCTGTCGTCCCTCCTCTATAATGAAGTGAAAGGGAGAGTATAGACATATTCGGGTTATGGCCGGCCCTGTTCCTGCAGTTTTCCTCGCATCCAAACAACAAAGAAATACTACCAGTTGGGACGCCTGCACTGACTTCTCCATTTCCTTTTTTGTTTTTTTTTAATGCCTTTCAACACTTGCTTTACTTCTTTAATTTCTTTTTACTCCACATGTCTCTCTAGCTAGCTTTTTTTTCTCTCTCTCCATATTCAAATATCTTCACCTTTCTATAAATCTAAGTCTCTTTTTTCTTTCTTCACAGAATAAATTCAAACAGGTTTTGAACAAGACTAGCTTTAGCTAGCTTTTAGCATTGAAGAGATATGGCAAGAAACAGTGCTGATGAAAAAGGGCAAAATTCAAACTCTGAAATACTAGAGGAACAAGAAGAAGAAGAAGAAGCCTTATCACTCTGTGATCTTCCGGTTAGTTTACTAAACGAAGAGATTCAATCAACAAACGAAGAAGAACAACCCAAATCTCTCCAAACCGAACAAGATTTCAATTTCGGTTCGTGGGGCGGTTCTGTTTTGACAGAATCGGAAATGTGTGCTGCAGATGAAGTGTTCTTCCAAGGCCAAATTCTTCCACTACGCCTCTCTATCAGCTCTGACAGCGGCGTTAATCCCGGGTCCCGGAGCCTCAACATGAGCCGCTCCAACTCAAGATCCGAATCCATGGATCATCGCTATTATTCAGGTGTATTTAGCAGCAGAAGCAGCAGCATCGGAAGCCGCCAATCATCGACCAGTACAAGCACAACCAACACCACCACAACAACAAAGTACAAGCCCAAACTGCATAACCAGTTCCACACTCACCCAAGCCCCAAACCCCAAATCAGAGTTTCCGGCCTCCGACATAAAAATGCCGGTGGCCGGTGCCGACAATCCACGATGTGGGATTTTTTCCGGCTGGGTTTAGTACGCACCCCTGAGATCGAATTGCAAGATCTAAAGCTACGTACTAATATTAACCCCAGTACTAATAAGAATTTTGGTAGTCAAAATAGCAACAGTAGCAGTAACAGCAGTGGCAGTCTGAAGCAGAGCAAAATCCAAATTATTCAGGGTAGTAATGATGGAGATCTGAACATGAAGAAGAAAAGGAAACAGAGATTCTTTGCAGGAGATAGTGCATTTTTGAGTGGATGCAAGTGTTCAAATGGCGCTGTTGAAAGTGTTTCATCAAAGATTGTCATCATTAAAAGTGGTATTACTACTAGAAGTTGTAGCAATAATGAAAAGGAAACACATGCCATAAAAGAGAAACTGCAACAGATGACGAAGGAGAAGCGACAACAGCAGCAGGGAAAGCAGACTGTGTCTCGTCATCGAACGTTTGAATGGTTAAAGGAGCTTTCCCTCGAAGCACAACTTGATGAAGCTTAGCTTCAATTCAACAAGCATGCTCTTTTTTCTTCCTTTTTTTTTTTTTTTAATTGATTATCTATTTGTCGATCTTTTGCTTTATTTTTCTTTAATTCAAAATTATAATGTTATAATATTAGTGTGGATTAAGGAAGCTCGGATATCGATAACTTACTCATTTGTGAGAGATTGAAGCCCTCAATGCACTTTCAGTAGTTCCATCAAAGCCAAAGCAAAAACCATTTTTGGTTTTTGCTTTGATGGGAAGAACATACTCCAGCAGTTCCATCAAATGCTGCGAGGTCAGAAATTTGGCTCCAAAAATCATTTTTGCCCTCTCCAACTAATATAACTACCTCTTGTGCTTTCATCTTTACAAATACATACTTCATGCATAGAAAAATTATAAAATATAAAATAATTTAGGTAAATCATATTATATGCAGCATGATAAAATTAATCGTGGGTGACATAAACATGTATGAATAGAAGATATACGAATTTGAATTAATACGTGAACATGCATGTACTCTTGATAGCATTAGTTTATAAATGGATGCTCGTAATTAATTCACTCTAATTATTTAAATGAATAGTAGATTGTGAGTAAAGATACATAAAAATCTTTGCCCTAACAAGTAACAACAAGAAGGCAAGAATTATTGACATATGTATTTACGAAATGTTGCAAAAGAAAAGTTCAACCAAAACTTTTTTTTTTTCTTTTTTTTTTGCTATACAGGTATCCTAGGCCAGCTTGCGCGCAGCGGACTAAATCCTACACCCCAAACAAGGCTTTCGAAACAAAGCTTGCACCTTGCGGTCTGTGGCCCAAGATATTAGTAGTTAATGGGAGTCGAACCCAGGACCAAGGGACTTTGTACGCCCTTAACCCTGCTCCTCAACTACTAAGCTACCCACCCTTGGGTTCAACCAAAACTATTAATATATCATTAATCATGCTCTCACATATTGATAATGGCTGTGAAATTATACAATTTAGTCATCATATTAAATCTAATAGTGCTCCTTATCTATATATAAGTGAAAATTTTTATGATTTTATATATAGATAGGGCGTCCTAATATTGTAAAGATGTCATTACCTATCTTGACGTTAATCTACTTGCACATGGATCGGTATTTTGAAAAACTTGCAGTTAGAATGGATAATCTCCTTGTGTATGTCATATCTGTAAAAAATTACAATGATATAATAGTGATTTTCAAAATACAGTCTGTTAAACAATTGGTACAATATCTAACGGTAAATACTATCAGAGTATTTTACAGATTATATTTTGAAAATTGATTGTCGGATCACTGTAATTTTTTATAGAGATGGCTTATATAAGTAGATTGTGTAATCCAACGACCGGTTTTTAAAAATACATATCCTATGATCCTCTGAAGCAATGGACCAACACTAAAATAAATAAGGACATCGTTATCTAATTATAATTTTTTTTGTAAATAGTGATGTGATATATTTATAGAAAAATGCTATACGACCAGAAATTTTAACCCGAAATTAAAAACCACCATGATGTGTCATGCTTTTAGTGGTTTAGTTCTTCTTTCAAATAGATTCTATATTTTCCATACACCACTCAAAGTATGATACATCACAGTGGTTTTTAATTTCGGGTTAAAATTTCTGGTTGTATAGCATTTTTGTACTTTGAGTGGTTTAGTCATTCTCTCAGATAGATTCTATCTTTTTCACACACCATTTAAAGCATGACTCATCATGGTAATTTTTAATTTCGGACTAAAATTCCTGCTTATATAGCATTTTTGATATTTATATTGAATGTGAGAAAATTAATGATAGAAAAGTGAGAGGGGAGATGAGTGGACATGATGAAGAGAGGTGGAGGTGTTGGTGGAGGTGCCTGTCATGATTAAAGTGTGAACTTTGTGTTGCCTTTATCTATGGGGGTGGCGTGGGCCCATCGCCCGTGGTCTGTGAAAATGGCATTTCGTGAGTGCATGAGATGAGGCCCTTGCCAAAAAAGGTTGTTGAACAAATGAATGAAAGAAAAGCAGTTTGAAAAAGACGAAATAATTTGATGGGTCCAAATCCAATGCAAGAAATGAATTGATTCTTTTTCTTTTTAATGGTCTAATGATTCCAAATGTATCTTTTGCCTAATTGTTTTTCTGTCTCCTTCTTGCGTTAACACAAGTGTAATTATGTTAGATGACTAATAGGAACACTAATCAATATGCCAGTTTTGTCATTGAAATGTTTATCCCAACATGGAAACTAAAGATTTTATATATATATATATATATATATATATATGGAAATGATCCATTGGGTCTCTTTTTACGGTCCATTCCTCACTGGGATAGTTGGGATAAGTATTTTGAAAAATCGACCGTTAGATTAGATACTCATGTTACATTTGTCATGACTGCCAAAAATCACAGTGATCCAACTGTTGGTTCATGAGAAAACTGTCTGTGAATAAAATTGACACTTTAAAGAACAAAAAAATGTCAGTTTTTTTCACAATTAGTTTTCTCAAAAACCAACCGTTGGATCACTGTGATTTTTAACAGTCATGACAAACATAACAAAAGTATCTAATCCAACAGTCGATTTTTCAAAATATATATCCCAACTATCCCAATGAATAGTGAATTATAAAAAGGAACTCCAATGGATCATATATATATATACTATTTCTCTTTCCCTTCCCTTTTTTTGATGTGACAATTTAGATAAGTTAATTATCATATTAATTAATACAAATAAATATGATATTGATATGACATATTAGTTATTATTATCAATATTAATTATTATTGAATATGACAATTCATATTAATATGATATGACATATCATATTAGTTATTATTTTAATATTAATATGTTGATAATTAATTTGCATGTCATATATATGTTAGTCAATAAGTGATAGAAGGGAGATTGTAAAAGAAATGAAATATTCGATTTTTTTTTGTAAGTTTAACGTGTTAAGTAAAATGTTATTCATTTCATCACTTTATTCTAATTTTCTAATCCAAATTTATAATAATTGTTTGATGTGAGAATTAATAACAAAAAAAAAAATGCTAAACACATGAATTCTTTTATTAATATTTCACTTAACATTACATGTCAAGTTAGTTATCAAGCTAGTCACTTATTATAAAATTGATGATAAAATTGAAGATAACAAACAATTTAATGAGCCAACAAAAGTTGGCAAGGCGATTGAAGGAAGAAGATTTGACCTATCATGGACGATGGCAAGAGAATATCGTCATATAATATCCGAGAATACGATTTGATACCAAATAGTCAGAAAATCCGGGATTGTGCATAGAATTAACCCCAAATTGAGAAAAGATTGTAACTAACAGGACCTGAAATGAGTTTCCTAAGAGGACCTAAGTTACACCAATTGTCCAACCAGACATTGATTTTTTTTCCCATTTTTTTAGACTTTGGTTTGGCTGCTGAGCAAGTATGGTGTGGCTCAGCAATTCTAAGGTCTTTTGGTGTGTAAATTCAGTGTTTTGAAAAACCGACCGTTGGATTGAGTATTATTCCTATGTATGACAGGAATGCCAAAAATCACAGTGATTTGACTGTCGATTTATGAGATACAGACTGTGAAAAATTTTAACAGTTTGTTCACAGTCTGTATCTCATAAATCGACCGTCAGATCACTGTGATTTTTGGCATGCCTGTCATACATATGAATAATATTCAATCTACCAGTCAATATTTCAAAATACTGAATTTACACTGACCAAAAAGCCTTGGAACTACTGAACCACATCATACTTGCTAAGCAGCCAAACCAAGCCCCTTTTTTATGATCCATTTGGTGCCTTTAGTGAAGACCTCCCTACCTTTCTTTAAAGCATTCCCTGGACTTCTATAAGCACAAGTACAAAAGATTCAAAGTAGGGAATAGATCTAAGGAGTATGTAGTTTCTGTTCGCCCTCTTGAGCTGTTCTCAATGACTGCCCCATTCCGGCATTAATGCATCACACTGTGACAACAGGATAAAATTGTCAGACACGTGTCTAAAAATTCATCTAAGTAGCTCAATTACTACCATTTTATTTATTAAAAAGAAAAAGAAAAAAAGTAAAGAAGATTATATTTTGAATTATATTGTAGTTAGTAAATCAGTCAAAATAGTAATTCTGAAGAATTCATTTGAGTACAAACTTATGCAAAATTAAACCTAAAATACTCAATTATTTTAAAAAAAAATCATATTGATATAAACCCTAAACTTTATTCTATTTTTTCTTTCACTCTGCACTAACTCGGTCAAGAGTATGTCATTGGGTAATTAATTCCATTGATTAGTCGGTCCGATCGCTTCATATTAATTATATATTATTCTTAAATATACTTAATTTACTCTTATAAAGTCTTATTTAAGATGTATGTGGAATCTATTAAATTGCATACTTAATTTACTCTTATAATTTATGTTCAGTTCAAAACAAAAATCCGATGGATCTGGTTAAATTTATAAAAATCATTTACAGGCAAGAGGAAATATGCCGTAAGAGCTTCCCCTATCCCTACTCTCTATGCCCTACTATTCTCAAGAAACTATTAAATACTAAGGGCCAAATTAATTGGATAATTTTTTATTTTCTGTTTTTAGCTTTTATAAAAGTAAAAATAAAAATAAAAATGAAAATTTTTTATTGTGCAAAATCTTAATAGATACTCGTAAAAGTTTAGATAATAAGAAATTCTAGTTACCTCAATCTAAAAATGAAAGTTTAGTTAATTGCACTATGAAAAAAAAAAAAAATCCTTTGATCTTTTTACTTTTAAAAGTACAAAAAACAGGAAGTAGAAGCTTATCCAAACGGGACTAAAAAAGCAACTATATACAAAATTTTGCACTATAATTTTTATTTTTTATTTTAAAAAGTAGAAAAATATAAAATAAAAACTTATCCAAAAGAATTCTAAATAAATCAACAAAATAATCGAAACAAGTTTGAACCCGGACTAGTTTATAGGGATAGGTGAGTTTATTGGCAAACCCTATCTATTGTTACTCATGGTGCGAATAATCTTCACTTAATGAGATATGATCCTTGATCGCATGAACTAGCCTAACGAGTAAGTGTTTTTTTCAATTCGTAGATGGGCTTAGCACATAAACCTTGTTAGGCAAGGGGTGGCCATGGGATGGGCTGGATTGGGCTGGGTTCAATCCAGGTTATCACATGAAGTCATGAACCTTGTTGAATCCAAGCCTGGAGCTAAAATTGGATAGGTCTAATAGTTAGGCTCATGTATACACCTATACTACATTCTCAATTCTATCCAAACAACAAGCCGGGTCATCTGGTCTAGGGCACCCCACCCAGGCAGTGCTTGGTTGCTATTAAAAACCTTATGGAAGGAAAGAAAATGTAGGAAAGTAATATAAGATTTGACACTTGCTTTTTAACAACCATTTGACAAATTTATAAGGAAAAAAAAATTGTACCATTTTTTTATTAAAAAAAAATGTATGATGTGTTTTGATGAAAATATTTACTTTTATGGAAGAGATAGTACTGTGTCCACAACTTTTTTGTGACAACCAAACGAATAATATTTGAGTGGAAATCTTCTATTCGACTTTTATGTACTACTTTTCTGTCATCTCTCACAAAAGTCCACATTAAAATTTAAATATAAATATTTATTAAAATGTGAGATTTTTAAGGTAGACTTTTGTAAGAGGGGATAAGAAAGTGGTACATACAAATGAGACAGAAGATCTCCACTCATAATAATTTCTGTAACAACCCAACGCACAATAAATGAAAAAAAAAAAGTTTTATTTTCCTTTCCATTTGCTATCAATCAAACAAAGCCTAATGAGATTTCTCATCAAATTGATGAAAAATGGAAATTTCATATGGGTGGTGGAAATTTCATTTAGGCCCATTTATAGGGATTCCAACATCACTTTTAGAGCAAAATGGGCCGAACTATTCCAACCAGCTGGGTAAAGTGGGCTATATGACGCTACTTCACAGGAACCAAACGAAGCCAACATATAACATATTCTAGGTCACATGTTGATATACAGAAAAAATCAAAATTCTGCACTACAAACAGATAAAGCCACCGAATGCACCGATGCTTGCTTTGAAAGGATGGGAACAGGTGAAAGCAGCCACAACTATTAACAATAAAATCAGTAGAACAAGCCAGAAGTACGGATCAAGTATTTATGGGTGCAGGTTTTCAATCACCCAAACTGCACTCTACCCGAGAAAGCATCTATTTTAGAACTTAAGGGGATAGCTAAGTGGTTGAGCAAGTAGGGTTATGGGGGTTGTGGAGCCCGGACTCATACACTTGTTCAGTTATCCGAAGAAAACTCACACGATTCAACACGTGGTCACTCTCCATTCATTTCTGACCAACTCCAACCAGCTCTCCTTACTTGATGGGAAGTGGTGGGCCCCACTACCACATGTCAGGCGCCCAAGGATCAACGCCAAGGCCGGCGAACCCACGTCTCATCCAACACAAAGACAAATGGTCCTTTCACCCACGTTTTGCGCCATTTCCATTAATGGTCATTAATGGTTATTACTGACTATCAATGAGCAGGAATATCAAGCGGAGCTGCGGAAGCTCCCGAGTGCTGTATTTACGGCGGGGAACTAAATTCTAGAACAACCAGGAGCAAAGATACTTCTACGAGCACTTGAAGTGCAGGAGAACTTTCACCCGACTCTATCTTTAGCTAAAAGATCTTCACAACCGACCTGAGATAGCATTTAATGCGACAGAGACCTCCTTCGATGACAAGGGCGGTTGTACTTGTCTCAATCCAAAATCCCATTGTAGCAAGGGCGGTGGTCCTTATCTTGAGGTGAAGGCCTCATCTCCTTTATATACAAAGGAGAGGGACGGAGTAAGGTAAGGCTGATCCTAATTACTAGAGAATAGCTCAAAAGATCCCTAGAATATCTTGTCTTTCCTAAGTTTTATTAACTACATTAATTTTGATATTATACTGACTTGATCGTCGGAGGGTCTTTGGCAGGCTCAACACTGGAGTATCCTTGGCTCCATAGTGTTTTAACCAGTTCCACCGAAGAGAAACAGCATCTCAAGGCCAACTCGTATCTAATGAGTAGAACTGAGCTCTACAGGCGTAACAAACCCCTTGATCCTGAGTTCGACTCCCACTAACTAGTAATTTCCTAGGCCACAAACTGCAAGGCGCAAACCTTATTTCGAAAACTTTGTTTCAGGTGCAAGATTTAGTCTGGTGTGCGCAAGCTGGCCCATGATACCTGTATAACAAATAAAAGAAAAAAAGAAAAAAAAAAAACGTCTATTTTAGAACCTTATTATAAGGCACTGATTAGCTTAACTTTATCTAAAATTAATTTTGAAGAATTATTTTTTTAGAATTACATTCAAATTATTTTTTTACATAACAAAATTTTCATACTATGGCAAAACTAAGGGAATTTAATTTTTACTAATTATTATTTTATTATCTCTCGAATCATCGAAAAGTTATTATCATCTCATTTCTTTACATCAAGTGACATTTTGAGCTTCAAAAATAATGTTAGGTAAAGTTAATACAGATAGAGAATAAGTTTTAACTTCATTATTCTTTTTGAAAAATGTAAAAATTTAAAATTTAAGATAAGTCGGACTTATTTTAGTTAATAGAATGAACATTATTTATTTATTTTTTAAAATAGTTTTAACTTGTTTTGTAAATTAAATTAATTTTGTAAAGAAAATAAAATATAAATATTTTTTTTTCAAATTAATTAAATATCAAATAATATTAAAGGAGTAGATATAGCTTGGTATAGTTTTTAAAATTCACTAACAAATTCAAAAATTACTGTTTAAATTATTTTGAAAGGGTTAGGACATCTCCCATGCCCTACTTAAGGGTCATTGCGTTAGTGTTGGATTGGCGGCTTAACATAAGGCCACATGTACCTTTCGAGAGCCCTTCATGACACATCTCTAACACACATTTGTTGCACTCCAATGTAACTATTAAGCCTCCAAAGACTAGCTAAAGTAATATGGCTTATGCTAATTATGTTCAAACAGTTCTAAATATGTCGAAATTTTTTATTTTTTATTTTTCAAATTTCAACTAGTACAATATTCTAATTTATTTTAAATTAATTTATTTAAAAATGATCTCGTCAAATAAATCTAACTTAATTAAAAGTCAGTTGAAAATTAAAAGAGGTTGAATGAAAATCAGCTTAGATAAAAGTCAGTATTGATAACTCGTCAAACTTCTTCCCGTTCTTAGCGGATGCCCTCAGCAATAAATTATGTCAAAGTCTCTAAACTTGAAAGCGTTGAATCGGATAGGTCAACAGTCAAAACTTGTTAACCCTACTTACCCAAAAAAAAAAATACAGCTGCCATTGGGACAGTTTGGGTCCTCCTCCGTTTTCTTCTTCTTCTTCTTCTTCTGTTTTTTTTTTCCTCCCAAAAAGACAGTTTGGGTCCTTCAATGAGGGATGTATCCTTAAAAGTTACTCCACTATTTAGATGTATCCTGAAAGCTATCTTAACTCATCCATGGAACTCAACCATTTCTATAATTTTTTTTTTTTTTTTAAATCCTTTTAACAATAAGGTATTTAAAATTTTTGACCCAACTAAACATTGGACACAAGTGAGATTATGATCCATTTTATATCATTTTTTTTTTTTTAAAATATAGATGATATATATTAGCAGGGTTAGTTGTTATTAGTTTTTAATGGATAGGAGAGTAACAAATGGATCTAAGAATCTCATTCATGAGAAATAAAACCCAGAACCTCTTATCTTAAATGGAGAGATATAAACAACTGTGTCAAAAATCGTCTTCCATCTATTTATTTCAGTAAACACTATGAAATAGTAACTATTTTTATATTTAACCAAAAAAAAAAAAAGGAAAAAGATAGTTTTAACTTGTTTAAGATATTTAATTTCAAGAAGTAAATATATCAAAATTAATTATTTTATTTGATGAACTTTTATATAAATAAAAAAAAAATTAGTTAATTTAATATTTCTGATTTGAACACCACCTGGTGAATACCGATGAACAAACTAACCAACGACATAGATTCCAATCAAAATGTTGTTGAAAGTCAAAAAGGCCAAAAGATTCAACAAAGCTTGCCTCATCAAACTCAAGCCTTATTGAAATGAATGTCCATTTGTCAATTTATGGCACATTCATTTGGACTTTTTATATCTCACCCTTGGATATTTCTTGATTACGTCCAAACAGAAAGAAGATAAAAACAAAAAATAATAAAATAAATTAAAATGTCCCCTTCCATTACCATTTTCCCCAACAAGAGGGCGACCTTAACATTAACCTTTAGCTAATCACGTTAAATTTTGTTTTACTTTTCTAAGTTACACTACAAAAAAAGTTATCAATTGCAACGGCCATTCCCGTTGCAACTAGGCTAAATTTCCGTCACAACAAAGGTTTTGCAGCGGGCAACGGCTATTTTCGTTGCAAAAAACGCTAGCAACGTCCAATTCCCATCGCAAGAAAAAAATTGAAAATACGGTCTTTTATACGGTTTTTTACAATGAAAATTACCGTTGCAAATGTTTCCATTCGGTTTTAATATTATTTTATAATAATTGTTGCAAGGGAATTTGCTGTTACAAGAGCCTAGAATTAAATCATCATACTTCATTTTTTTTTTTCTCCTAATTGCTAGTTATCCAAATTTTATACTCGACTAATTTTTGGGTATAAGTAAGGTCACTATGAACTACACATTAGGTAACACTCGAAACTTGAGTTGGTGGCAGATCAATGAAGAAATTTAAACTTAAGACCTTTGGCTTTCTGAACCGTAAGTACTAAAACCAACTATTTTACCCATTAGGCCAATCATCCCTCTCTTTTTTTCCCCTCAAATAATAAAAGTCTATCCTTATTCCAAATCTCCCCTCCATCCCGAATTCAAATATTACATAAATTTTCTATGCCTTTATAGAGGATGTCCAATGATGAATATGATATCTTAATTATTCCCATCTTCATATTGCAGAAGAAGATTAAATCTTATGGGAAATCAAAGAGTGAATGCATTGCATTGAAGCTTAACATAGCATCCAACACACATTAACAATTAAGGGCGCATTTGGATAAGCTTCTACTTACTTTTTTTTTTTTTTTTTTTTTTTTTTAACTTTTAAAAGTAAGAAAAAACTTTTTTTTTTAATATTTTCTATAGTGCAAAATTTTGATAGTTAATTTTAAAAGTTGAGCAACTTTTAAAAGTAACTACTAAAATTTTTACACTCAAAATTTTAATCTTTTTACTTTTAAAAATAAAATACAGAAAATAAAAATTTATCCAAACGGAGACTAGAAAATCACTTTCTACTGTCAAAAAGTAGTAACATATTATTTGAATTTCTTTATTTTTATTTTTATTTTTATTTGTGTCTTGCAGTGGAAGAGAAGAAAAAGAGAAAAGCATATCGCCGGCCATCCAAGCCCGATTGAACCGATAGATGAAAGGGAAAGAGAGAAAGAAGTCAAGAAAGACGAGCTCTCCGGACTTCCAGGGATTCATTTTTTAATTTAATTAAGTATAAGTCCAAATGAAAATCATTAACGGGCATATCTATGCTGACTTCCATGGAAAAGAAGTCTAAAATATACTGAAATCAAGAATGGAAAAACAAAAGATGGGGATTCTTACTAATTTTTCCCTTTCTCCTTTTTTTATTTATTTATTTTTTTTTTATTTTTTATTGTGTTTACCCATATATCATATTTATGAGTTTTGTTTACTCAAAAATTCTGTCATCTTTTTTACTTTACCAAAAAAAAATATTTTTTAATAAAAAAAACATATCAGTTTGTTCTTGACTTTGCAGAAACTGATCATTTTGTAGAAAACTGATGTATAAATCAGTTTTTTGGAAGTGCTTGAAAAACCGATGCATACATTAATTTTTTGGACTTTTGGATAAAATAAAACTTTAATTTAGACTTTTTGATAAAATAAAAGGATAGTGAGACTTTTGGATAAAAAAAAAAATTAAAATGAGACTTTTGGATAATTTTTTTTTTAATAGAATTCTCGGATTCTTTGAATGGACTCATTATAATTTACCCAATATTCTAAATACAAATCCATCATTTTGAACGAAATTATTCAAAAATTTAGAATTATTAGTTCGTTACTATAACTAGAGTTATAAAATCAAGGGTCATACATCAATAACAAAAATATAAAGAAATCTAAAAATTTCGGGAATCTCTTGTTATAAAATTGAATGTTGTTTGACCCAAAAGAAGAAAAAAAAAAAAAATGATGTAATGAAGCACTAAATTCACGGACTTTTGAATATTTTTTTCTAAATAAATTATATAAATTCATGAAATACCTCTATTTTTTATTTTTACTCACATTTAAATTATCCCATTTACAAACATGGCTTTGATCACAAAATTATATACAATAATAAATTCATTTGAACACTCGAATTAGTCATAATTAAACAAATCAATCTCAAAGCTTAAAAGTTTCAAATTCGATCTCATAATAAGCCTAACTTGATCACCCATCGGCATTCGATGAACCCTCATGGACACCAAAGCAATTGTTATTAAATCGCAGTAACATGACCTAGCTAAGAAGCAAACATGGAGAAAAACTTTCAAAAAAATTAAATAATAATAATAATAAATATCAAATATTATATATTTTAAGTAATTTTTTTTTTTCAATTTAAAACTATGTAAAGCTTTTGGTGTATACACTATATATACTATAATTCATAAATTTTCATCATCAATAAAAAAAACAATAGAGTGAGCCAAAGAAAAAGTTAAAAATACAAGACTTTTACACAATAATAAATATTAAATTTATTAAATAAACAAGCCTAATCAACAAATGAACAATCTTAAGCTTAAACAACCAATATTAATAAAAACTCGAGCAAGTTGATTGAGATCAATGTCAAACTCAAGCTTGAATGAGCCAAGTACAAATAAATTATATATCTATTTGAATAAACTATATAAAATTCTTCTAAATTATAAATTTTAGAACAAATAACCCTCTTGAACGATAAATCAAATTCACAAAACTTTTAAACTTTAAAAAGAAATCAATTATTTCTTTAAATTATGGTACCGTTTGGATTTGTTTTTTATAAATACTTATTTGCTTTTTAAAAAATTTTATAAGAAATTACATATTGCAAAATTTTTAAAAAATAAATAAGTACTTATAAAAAAAAACAAATCCAAACGGTGCCAAATAAATAATTCTTGTATTTTTAGAATTTCATAGATGAAGGGTAACAAAATCTAAAATTTTACTAAACCAAACTATAATTATGTTCAAGGAAATATTATTTTTATTTTGAAGTTGAGAAGAATCTTATAAAATTGACCTAAAATTTAAAAAGAATTTATATAATTTATGGTTTTTTATTGAAATAAATTAATATTTGAAATTAGGGTATGCACTACAAATGGCACAAAAATTGCAGGACAGCAAGAGAATATTACAGGGGGTTTGGATTCTACCGGAGCATCACATACGGAGTTGATGTGGCCCAATTAGATTCTCTGACAAAGTAATGGATAAGTTTCTCCGTCCACGTCAACACCACAGTCTACCTCCCTACTTTGAACTTTGAAGTTTGAACCATTACTCCATTTTCCGGTCCAAATTCCCGTATTTCAATCCCTCACATATATAAATTTTCCTGGAAAATACCCCCTCTTTTCCTGGGAAAACCGCTTCTCACGCTTTCATCTGTTCCCACTCATTTGAGTCATTTCTCCCTCTCTCTCTCTCTCTCTCTAACGCGGCATTCCCACGTCTTCATTTTTTAATTCCCATCTTTGATTAAAAACCCGTTTACCTACAAACCCACGTCTACTTCTCTCTGTAAACCCTACAAATATACAAACTCCAAAAAACCAGAGAGAGAGAGAGTATATATATATAGAGAGAGAATATTGTGGCTAGCTAGAGAGATGTTGGAATCGTGTTACCGGCGGCCGTTGGAGAAGTGCTTTGGTGGAGGAGGTGGTGATGAGCTTTTGTGGCATATGGACTTGAAGCCACACGCGTCGGGTGACTATTCGATCGCAGTAGTACAAGCGAACTCAGCTTTAGAGGACCAAGGGCAGGTCTTCACGTCACCTTCTGCTACGTACGTCGGCGTCTACGACGGCCATGGCGGCCCCGAGGCTTCTCGTTTCATCACTAACCATCTCTTCCCTTTCATTCACAGTTAGTACACTCTCAAAATCCCTTGTGCTCTGTTTGGTTGCTGCGAAAATGCGAGAAAAGGAAAGGAAATCGAGTTTTTAATGATAGATTCTTATTCTTGGACTTAACTGAGCCTAATTCAACTATTGGGCTTCGTTGAGATGTTTATTACTTTCTTTTCTTTTTTTTTGGGAAACGAAAATAACATAAAAGGTTAGATTTAACATGTTAGTTTCTCATATTTTCCTCGGTTTGTCGGCAACCAAACAGTGGGTAAATTTCCTTTTTCCTTTCAAAGTCAATCTCAATTAATAAAAATTAGCAGTTTTCCTTTAATTCTGTTTTTTCTTTTTTCCCGAACTATCAGAATTTGCGACTGAACAAGGTGGATTGTCTGCGGATGTGATAAAGAAGGCATTTGATGCAACAGAATTAGAGTTCTTGCATTTAGTGGAGCGATCATGGCCGGCTCGGCCACAGATTGCTTCGGTGGGTTCGTGTTGTCTTGTTGGAGCGATCTCAAATGATGTATTGTATGTGGCGAATCTCGGCGACTCGAGGGCTGTTCTCGGCCGGAAATTGTCAGAAAAGCATTTGAATAGTTCAATGGTGGTGGCAGAGCGATTATCTACCGATCATAATGTTGCAGTGGAGGAGGTGAGGAAAGAGGTGGAGGCACTACACCCTGATGATGCACATGTTGTGGTGTATACTCGTGGGGTTTGGCGAATTAAGGGCATAATTCAGGTATCAGTTACTTGGCTTTTTTTGGTTTCAACAATTTTCTAGCTGCTAATTATATTTGAAATTTATTAGTTGAAAATGAACTGCAGACTATCGGCAGTTGGATGAGTTTTAGATGAAATTTGATATGATTCATTGGTGGGTTTAACATGTTAGGGTATATATATATATATATATATATATATAGAAAAAGAGAGAGAAAATCGAAAATTTGCATCGAGTTCAAGTAGTGAATTTTATTGTGTGTTTGCTAGGTTTTTTTTTTTTTTGGTCTCTGCATTGCTGGTGTGATTTTGTATTAGAGTGCGAATTAGAATTTGACTGTTCAGTTTTCTGAAATGTATGTGATATGCTTTGTGTTATTGGGGAAATAGATACTATGTTGGACTGGTTTGCTAGAAACTTGCATTTCAAACGACGAGTTCTCTGGGTTTTGATTGCCTTGTTTTGCTTTGGATGTTGTATCAGCATTTGGGTTCATTCAAATTTGGATATCTAAGACTTAATTGTGCTGTTTGATTTGAGCATCATGGAATTGAAGGTTTGGTGTGTACTTTGTAGATTTGGAGGTCAGCACCGTGATTCCAAATCATATCTATTTTGTTATTAGGCTGCTCTTGGTAAATTATTGATCCTCCTTTTGTATTAAGCACATATCCTTTCAGGTTTGTAGTTGTTTTGAATTTTGTCATATCATGATCTTGCAACTTTCGTTCCTACTTTGGCAAGTTCTAGTGTGCATTTACAGATGATTTATGTTTTTTTTTTTTTTTTAAATAAAATTAAGTCATTTAAAGATTATGAATTTTGTAAAGATGATGTTTTATTCCCTTCTCATTCCCTCGTACAGTATACAGTGCCCTTGTTCTCTTGCCATGGGTAATCTTCTTCTCATCTCTCATTGCTGCAATCTTACAGTGTGTGCTTCGCATAGAGAATGTTAATATGATTAGAAGGGCCTCCTGTTTAGTGGTTTATTTTACCTGGAAATTTTTAATATAAATTTAAGATAAAAGTTGATTCTGAGAACCCATTATATAATGCAATAGATGATTATCTAGATATGATCCCTCCAAAGTTCATCTTTATTGTTGTTGCGACATTTGGAGGTATAATATGAGTTTTGTAGCTGTAATGGGATCCACATGTGATCCACACTACATGAGGATGATGATTGCAACTTCTGGACAATTCTGGCAAACTTTAAGAGTCACATGGTATTTGATATTCAAGATGACTTTTTGGAACTGTGAAAGTGAATGCAGATATGTGAAGTGTTTGAATTTTGTTTTTAAAATCTAAAGCATCTGATGCAGACATCTTTCTTCAACACTTCTTTTCCTTTATAGGTCTCAAGATCAATTGGAGATGCCTATCTGAAGAAACCTGAGTTTAACAGAGATCCCCTTTTCCAGCAATTTGGATCACCAGTTCCTTTAAAAAGAGCAGTAATGACAGCAGAACCTTCAATATTGATTCGAAATTTAAGACCACAAGACTTGTTCTTGATATTTGCATCAGATGGCCTTTGGGAGCAATTAAGTGATGAAGCGGTGGTTAAAATCGTCTTTAAAAATCCAAGACTTGTAAGTTGCAAACTCCCCATTTGTTAACCTGTCTCTTTGCTCCTTTATTTTTCTCTCAATTTGTCACTGCATTTTATCCTTAGTTAGTTATTACTGATTGTAAATCGAGAGTAGCCCATCATGACCACTAAGTAACTGATCCATATTTCTATGGTTATATGACAACACATTTACTAGCTACTAAACTTCCTTTGCAGGGAATAGCAAAACGATTGGTGAGAGCTGCACTTCAGGAGGCCGCAAGAAAAAGAGAAATGAGATACAACGACATAAAAAGACTCGAAAAAGGGGTAAGGCGTCATTTCCACGATGATATCACTGTGATTGTGATGTATCTAGATCACCCACAAGCCTCTCCAAATGGTAGATTCAGGAATCACAGCATTGTTGACTGCACTAGTGCCCCTGTTGATATCTTCTCTTACAATGCCAATGAAGCAGACAATTCACTCAACACTACCGGAACAGATATACTATCTGCTGTCTTGTGAATAAATAAAAATTTATATAGAGATAGGTGTGCTGAGCCGCGGCACGGATGGGGTTTTAGAATAATGATCACAGAAGGAGTGTTTTGTACATAATCTGCTTAATGAGGAATGATAGATTGAAGCTGCTGCCACTGACTTACTGGCTTGAGTTTTGACCTCAGTTTTTAGGAAGTGTTTTTTTGAAAACTCTTTGTTCTTTCTCTGTTTGATTTCTGAAATTATTTAAAGCTTGAATGAAATTATTTAAAGCTTGCTTGAATTCAATTGAATTGCAGAATTTTGACCTCAGTTTTTGGGAAGTGTTTTTGAAAACTCTTTGTTCTTTCTCTGTAAGATTTCTGGAATTATAAAATTAGCTTGAATTCACATTGCATGTTCTCTGTTCTTTCTTTACCTCTTCTTCTTCTTTTTTAATTTTTAATTTTTAATTTTTAATATTTTTTCTTGCATGTGCCAATGTGCTTAAACCCTATTATAAAGTGAATGAGAAGACTTTGTTTCATCTCCTTGGTGGGTGTTATACAGGATCTCCTTTGATTGCCTTCCTCTTATTGCTATCTCATTTGTCATAATCAATGTGACTTTTGCTTTCCTTAATCGATCAGTTCCATTTGAAAGCCATGATTGAACAGTGAAAAGTTGATTGGGTCAATTGATTATGGACTTTAGGTCTCTCTAGCCAACGTTCTTTTCTAGTTAGTAAACATTGGAGGCAAGGTTGACGTCTCCCCAGGAAACTGCTGCGCATTGAAGGCTACACATGTTGCTTCCTAGACATGAGGGCAATCTTGTCTCTCTGCTGCTAACACCTGATTCCCCTCAGGTGATTGCTAGCTAGTAGCTAGCCTCTTCCCATATCCACTGGCGAAGGTCCCTGCGACTCGACTTGGTTCTACTAGCGGCTTAATCATTAATCATTTTATCCTTGAATAGCCACTGTGTTTCATGATCACTTTACCATAATTCACCACAAGGATGTCACGGTTCTTTCCGTTGATAGAATTTAGCTCCTTGGTTCATGTCTTTTCTAAATAAGAATTAATTAATTTGTAATTTCCATTCCCCATTAAGAACCTCATTATATTCCTTATAAATAGGAATTGATTCATCTGTGATTCTCATTTCCATTAACAACTAACCACTAACCCTACCTACTAATAGGCTAGTCATAAAATAATAAATAAATAAATAAAACAAAGACCTTTTGATTGATTCCTAAAAGAGATCTTCTGATGGGTTCCTTAATTTCAGGAATTTGATATTATTACTTTCCCACGTGCCAGTTTTGAAATATGTTTGAGTTTAATGGAAGGGTAATTTTGGTTATCATTTTTCAATTCTCCACATTCATGTATCATCCAAAAATATATGAATTTTATGGTATCAGCCTCTTATCCCAAGATCTTATTGATATAAAACTTTAAAAAAAAAAAAAAAAAATGCAGCATGGAATGGAATTAAACCACCATAGAAGTGGGTCATGAAATTTCATTCTCAGGTCTTCTCTCCATTACTACTGAATTTCAGTTGGTACGTGGTAATTTTTTTTTGTTTAACTTTTTTTAGGTAAACAGAAAAGGTTAAGGAGATGGACACTACTGCATTCGTTAATGGGGTCCAGGACTCGAACCTAATGCTTATTGGCACAAACCTGGGTTACTAGTTGTTTGCATACAAATTGGCTTTCGCGGCGTACGTAGGCATGCCAGAACCAAATCGGTTCAAATAAAAGCCAATTTTTTTGACCACGGGCGCCGATTCATCAGAGGAAATCCAAGAAATCAATTAAATTGATTTTCGACCGATGAATAAGCCACCTAAAAATCAATGATGGATGAACGAATGATAGACGATTGTGAAAGGGTTAGGATTCTTCCTTTTATCATGGTTCTTTTTTGCCTATGACGAATCAATAGGACTTCAACATAAAATTAAAGTGTAGAAATGTAGAAAAAGAAGAATAGCAATTAAATTATATGAAGGAAAACGAATTAATTTAAAAGCAATGTAACAGCAAGCTAATTTAATTAAAGTAAAAGCAAACTAATTTAACTAAAGTAAGCAAGCAATTTTATGGAAATTGCAGTAAATTACCATGAATTGAAAAACAATTACAGCTAAGAAATTAAAGAGCAAATGCTGAAATTGAAATGCTAGAAACTAGATAAACTAGAAATTGAAGTAGTGTGGGTGATCTTGAGTAGTGTCTCTTCAAGCCTTCACGTCTGGTATTTATAGACAAAATCCAGAAGCAGTGAGCCTCTTCTTCACGTGGCTTTTCTTGCTCTCCAATCTTGGTGGTAATGCTCCCTGTTATGTGCTCCCAATTCCAGATAGGGAACACTTGCTGCTGATATGTTGCTGCTCTTTTGGTGCTCATTTGGTGTTAAGCTTGATGGTGCTGTTGTTATTGGCCTCATGAGTTAATGCGTTCCTTGATACATGCAATCAGCCTCTTGAAAATAGAAAGTTGCTTGCTGACTAGTCTAGGATGCTTTTCTTTCCCACGTATTGTTGCTGTGTTGCTGGTAATCTTGTGCTGCACAAGTCCCATAAAAATAGGGGACAACTTCTCTTTTAACAGCTTCTCTCTCAAACTTCAATTTTGACTAAGTCAAAATTTAATACCAATAAGGCTTATTTTAATTGGACTTTAAACTAATTTATTGGGTTTACAATTCTTAGTGGCCCAACTACAAAGCCTACTTGAATTGCCCAATTAAATTAGCCCGAATTTATTTATGGTATAACACCAGTCCAATATTCATTGTGGTGATTTAGTTTGTAGGCTCTGGTCTTCCAAATACCATATGCGTCACTTGCATATATTGGTCTATGTTTTTTTTAGTCTAATCCAAACCAAGGCCTCGTTTGGAATAGTTATGTCCAAATTTAATTTTGGAGTTCAAAATTCTACTTAACTGAGATACTGCTCTTATTAATTTATCAAAACCACTTTCAGAATTCGGGGGCTATAGGATGGTTGGCCAAAGCTAGGCCTTTTAATTTCTGCCATAATCATTTCAAGTATGAAAATTTTAGGATGTAAATAATAGTTTGAATGTACGTAATTTAAAAATAAATAAATAAACTTGAAGAGATAGTTCTCCAAAACTAATTTTAGGCAAAGTTATTTCAAATGAAGCTTAAGAAAATGAGTGATAATTACTTCTAAATTATTTAAAGGGTAATAGAATGATTGACCAAAGTTAGCTACTTTACTTTTGCTACAATTACTTCTAATAAGAAAGTTTTGATATGATAAAAATTGATTTGTACATAACTTTAAAGAGATATGTGAAGCGATAATTCTCCAAAAGTATGTATATGGAATCAACACAACCTCCCTCTCAAGTGCCCGTAGGTTATGAGGACCAACCATGCTTGGATAGGTATGTTTCAAAATATAAATATATTTCAATTGTTTAGGAAACAAAGAAATTTGATTAGGTAAAAATAAGTTTTATAAGTTCTGATTCAACATTATTCGACAAGATCACTTTTTTAATAAATTTGTTAAGCCTAGCATAAAAATTAAGGTATAAATACAGTTTTTGTCAAACCAGTTATAAATTAGTTGATTATCTCATCAACTAATTTTTCTAAGGACGATGTGATGATCCCGTGTTCTTGTGTTTATTATTATTATTATTATTATTATATTTTTGGGTATTCTTGTTCTTACAATGTCTAGTTATGCATTAAGAATTCTCTTATGTTGTGCCATCACTTAGATCGATTACTTTCAAGGACGTACTAATAGGCATTTATCAAAATGTAAAGTTTATATTCGGAACACATATCAAGCACACCCCTTGTACCTTTGAGATGGAAAAATGTATGGCTTTAGGGATAACCCATAAATGTTTTAATTAAGATTTCTTTTTTCTTTTTTCTTTTTTGGGTATGACGGGATTATGGACTTCATGAGAATAAATTCTTATAGCCTATCCTTAAAGAGTTGTCAAGATTCGAATTCAAAACGTCGGAATTGAAAGTTCACCCCAAGTACCATTTGGATAACCCCTTAAAATTGGATTTTTTTTTTTTTTTTTAATTGTAACCTTTGGGACTCCTAAAAATAGTAAGGGAGAAGGGCATGTGTTATATCCCAACTTCGAAATCTAATTATCCTACGTGTATTTAATTATAATTATTAATATTTTTTCAATAATATATACTTTTAAAAAAATTATATTGCTTTGGAGGCTTATCCTATAGGACACATCTTCTAATTGATATATTTTTCTTTTATTGGATTGAACTCCTTGAAGAGATACCGTCACAACTAGAAGAAAGACAGTAAATAGAAAGCAGTCTTCAAAAAACATTTATGGGTAATGTATGATATGGAGTGTAATGTCATTTTCGTTTATCTAACTTCCAAACGTGACAAGTTGGTAATCTGGACCACTTGATATAAATGACATCCCAATGACAACTAACTACTAATTTCTACGGATTGGAAAAAAAATTAAAAAAATCCAATCGATATGATGAGAGAGAGAGCTGAAATAATTGATTTTGGTTTGGCTGCGGATCATGTATGGTGTGGATTTTTTTTTACATTGGCCTTTTGGCGAATGTAAATCAGATGTTTTGAAAAACCGACCGTTGGATTGAATATTATTTCTATGTATTACAGGCATGCCAAAAATCATAATGATCTGACGGTCGATTTAAGAGATACAGACTGTTGAAAAATTTTAATGGTATGTATAAATATACAGACAGTCTGTATCTCATAAATCGACCGTCAAATCACAATGATTTTTGGCATGCCTGTAGTACATAGAAATAATATTCAATCCAACGGTCAGTTTTTCAAAACACTTGATATACATTGGCCAAAAAACCAAATAAAAAAAAATCTGCACCATACATGATCCGCAGCCAAACCAAGCCCGAAATCAATGTTATTAAACCCGGACCGGACCGACCGGTTCAACCGGAAACCGGTCTCCTCTTTAGTTGGTTTAACCCACAAAAACTCATTTTAATAAAAAAAAAAAAAAACGGGCAACCCGTTTTTTTTTTTTTTTTTTTTTGAGGAGCTAAAATAACTAAAATAGTCTCAATTTTTTTTTTAAATTTCTTAAAGCCAAGAAGGCTAAAAAAATAAATTAATCTAAAAAAATTCCAAATAGCAAAAAGAAACCCAAGCACCTAATTTAATAATACAATATTCTTATCTTGCATTTAAAAAAATATATCTAATAAAGATTGATCAACAATAATTTTCAATTTTCAATTTTGATGACTGTACATAAATTCAAATTCAAATATATGAATTGATTGTACAAACATTTTTTAAAAATTATATTTTGAATAATTTACAGCTTTTATTCTAATAAATAAATAAATAAAATATTTATGACATCATGATTCAACCCGATTGATCCTTAACCCAATAATTTTTTTGGTTCCATGAACGATCTTGAGTTTTAAAACAATGCCCGAAATAATCGATAGAAAGAAAACATTGGTCCACCTTGAGTGTGTGCACACGTGATGTGATTTTCATTGGCCAAAAGACCAAATTACGGGCGCATGCCACGTGATGTGGTGCCCTAGACACATACAAATGTATCCCGTACCGTACTCCTGGAACTCTTGCCGTTCCACCACGACACCCACGCCCACTCTTCCCGTCTGATATTGCTGAAAATAGCAGATCGAGCTCAAGTGGATAAAACGTGGAGACATAGAGACTGACATCTATGCATCCATGGACACGTTACGATGGGGTGTACCCATGCGCGTCTGTATGTAGAATCATATTCCGTCTAACTAGTCGTTGATAAGTAATTTTCATTGAAATTTCTTTTATATGGGTAGATCATGGAAGTATGGGCATTTTATGCCAATAATTCTAAATTTTTTGAATACTCTGTAATAAGCGAATCCGATTTAAAGATAATTATGAACATGAATTTATCACTATTTTTTAAAACTAAAATACCCTTCAAATAATCAAAATTTGACTTTGACTATTAATTTTGCACAAAATCCATAATTCCTAATTTTACATAAGATCCCTAAATTTACACATAATCATCAATCTCCAATAAGACAAATTAATATTTAATGTCTGTCATTCCATATCCCCAATAATGATGAATTTGGAGTTGGGAATTTTTTTTAAAATTGGGGACTTTGTGTTAATTTAGGAATTGGAGATGCTTAATTAAATTGGAAATTCTGTTTATTTTTTAGAATTGGAGATTATATATTAAATTGGGGATTCAATGCAATATTGGGGATCGTTAACAAAGTTTTTGGAAAAAATTTCAACTTTTGACCTTTTATTTAGTAAAATGATTATTATTTTGTCTCCATAAAGGTACTTTGGTCCAAAAAAATACATATATAATTATCTTTGGATCGGGTTCGTTCGAATAATATTCCAAAAACTTAAGATTATTAATGTAAAGTTTCCTAGAAGTATATTGATTGAATTTTATAGCCCTGCACATGATGAATTCCATTTAGCTCCCTCCTTGCACAGGTTTATAGAACAAAATATGTGATTCAAATTTGGTTTAAAAATAATTTCATGAATAATTTATTTAAATTTACTTATAAATTAAATTTATTAATTTTTAAAAAATGATGAAGAAAACAATTTGACTGAAAGCATAATAACTTCATTGAAATCTAAGTATTAAAAGAAAAAAAAAATTATTTATTCATAAGATTTTAACATAAACACTTTATACCACTAACTTCCAAAAAAAAAAAACTCTAATAATAATAAATAGATAAAAAAAATTAAAAATTACAGAACTCTCATTATATAAAATTAAATCTTATTGTATAAAACTCTAAAATTAAAAGTTTTAAAATAATTTTACCAAAAATAAATCTCTTAACATGTATTTTAAGAATGAATGCTTACTCCCAATAAGTGAGATACTCTTGTAAAAAAAATATTATAAATGTTTTTTTTTTTTTATTTTTATTTTTTTTTAATATCAAATTAATTTATTTAAATAAAAAATAAAAAAATTGAATTGAAGAAGAACAAATTAAAGGGTACACATTTTTATGGACATTTAATATTACTGAAGTCTGAATCCGAAAAACAGCAAAAAAGTGAAAAAACTGAAGAAAGGAATCATCCGTATGAATTTGGGTGGCTATTATTGTTGGCAAGTGTTAGCACGCACTTCCAAGGGTCGTGGTCAAGTGCTATCAGTTGATAGCATTGACCATTATGCCGGTGGCTGCCGATATTTGCTGCTTGGACAGGGTTGAGACTTGAGAGACTACTGTGACACTGTCTCCATGTAACCAAATGGTCCAAATCGATTCATTAGATCGGAAACTGGGTATGTTTTGTCTTTAATTTATTAAATTTAAAAATATTTATTCAAACATTTTTTAAATATTTCTAAAACTTTTAAATAAAAAGGAATTATTTTAATTTTTTTTTTTTTAAGCAAAACAATATAATAATAATTAAAAATAAATAAATAACATTACCGGCAGTAATTCCGCCATCATCGTTGGAAAGTGTGTGCACACACTTTAAAGGGCGAGGGTGCAGTGCTACGAGTTTATATCAGTGGCCACCATGCCGGTGGGTGCGGGACATTTGCAGCTTAATTGGATTGGCTGGGGTTGAGAGACTTTAATGAGAGGCATGTACGGGGTACAACAGAACTGAACCGATTCGATTGATCAGACATCACTCACTTATCACTTATCATCAAAACTAAAATATCTCCGTGCCCTCCGCAATTATTGGAATATCATGCAATTAAATTCTTAATCATTAAAATATGTATCCGCATGGAATGTTTAGATGAGTATGTTTATATTTACGGAAATGCTAATATTTTTGTGCCTCATTTCAGCTGGTCTGATGTGGTATTTGACATATCATAAATTTTTTAATTTTTATCTCATATTTATTATTAGAAAAAATGGGATAAATATGGCATATCGAATATGTATTTCTTTCTTCTATTTTTCTATTTTTTCCTTTTTCTTCATTCATCATTAGAATTCAAGAGCTGTTTCAGGTTTTCATCGGAGGTGCTTCAGTTTTCATTGGAGATTCTTTTGGCTTTCGTCAAAGTTTTTATTGTCTTCATCAGGGGTGCTTCAGCTTTTTTTTCTCTCTCTTATTTTTCTTCTTTACTATACTCAGGGGCGAAGCCAAGAATTTGGGTAGGGGCGAATTTTAAATAATTTTTAATAGTTTATTCTTTCTATTTAAAAAGTCAAGAAATTTATTTATTTATAAATTTATTTTTATTGTGTTAGTTTGAGGTGCAAAAAATTGCAAAAAATTATAATCTATTAATATTTGATAAATAATATTTTAATTCAATACATTTACAATTGTTCTCAACGGGACATATCTTTTGAAATTGTTGCATGATGGTTTCATTAAAACATTTCTAATTGACATAAAAATATTTGAGGAGAGGGCATTTGCAACCCCTCACACCTACATAGCTTCGTCCATGACTGTGCTCATTAAAGAAAGACGGTAAAAAATACTTAGAATAAAATATTCCATAGTTAGCAGAAACTTCAAATATTCCCATTTTTTGTGAAGGCTTATAATAGTTTTAAAAATACTTAGAATAAAATAAATATTAAAATACCAAATATACTATTTTGTTCATGAGCCTATAATTAACGAATTCTAAAAGCTCATAAGCCAAACGACCGAAGCTAACTCAGGCTCAAGTTTGGCTTGTATTTTGTACAAGCTTTAAAATTTATTTGCGCTTGGTTCATATTAGCTATATACAAACTTTAAAATGAGCTAAATCTAAGCTGAGCCCAAATCAAGGCGTCCGAATTTGCTAGCGATCACCTTCATGGTCACTAAGTAGTGAGCAACCATTAGATTGGTGACATGGAAGGGAATGGGCAAATCTAAGCACTAGGATGCTAAACGTAGACCATGGCTGTCGTTTTGGCCAAATGACCACTAACGTTAACGGGATTAATGCTGCTGATGAGATAGAAGGCCCTTTGGGACCCAAAATTTCACTCCACTATCGTCTCTACTATCTTAAAGATCAAGAATCGTGAACCAAACCCCATCAAGACTAACTCAAAATTTTGGAGTTTAAAAAGAAATTTGTTCAACAAAACTGTATAATCTTGGTTGATTGCTAAGAAACTACAAGAAAATAGAGCATTTTCTTTCAAAATCTATTTGGTTGCCAAGAAACTGCAAGAAACCACAGGAAAATAAAGCATTCTCTCCAAATCTATTTGGTTGCCAAGAAACCACAAGAAAATAAAGTATTTTCTCTCCAAATTTGTTTGGTTGCTAAAAAAAACCCCAAGAAACCGCAAGAAATCACAAGAAAATGAAGCATTCTCCTTTAGAGTCTTCATGTCGCTGAAGCTTGAAGAAAAAAAGAGAGAAGAACGTTGGGTCTTGAGGAGAGAGAGAAAGAGAGAGAGGAAATTGAAGGAGTTAACGCCGGCAATGTTATCTTCACTCCCAAAACGACAGCCCATCAAATGTTTTTGTCCACAACCCTTAGATCGTGTTATTTGACTATGCGTCAACCATCCAATGGCTGCTCACTACCTAGTAATCAAGAAGGTGATTACCAGCAAATCCAGACTCCAAATCAAGTAGTTCAACCTAGACTCGAGCTTTACAAACTTTCTTATTGGCCTATACTTAACTCTTCAACTTTGTGAATAAAAAAATCAAAATGTCACAAATGTTGT
>JAESVK010001383.1:230961-246031 GCA_017140935.1 Hamamelis virginiana | reverse complement strand
CATTGAAAGCAGCAACCTTTTAAAACGTAAACTAAAGGTGTAAGAGCTATATTAATCATGTTCTTTGTTGCTGTAGGTTAAGGCTCATGATCAAGGAAAAACGTAAGCCTCCAAATATTCAAACTGTTATTGACATTTAATTTAGAATAATAAAACATATATATAAATATATATGAAGTTATGAAATTTAAGAAATGATAACCAGCCATTCAATTCTATCATCAAATCAATTAAATTATAATGGTTACAGATTTAAAATCAATTAAATCAATTAAGTTATAGGTACAAAATTAATTCATTCTAATTGATTTTTGAAATAAATCAAAATCAAAATTTAAATAAATTATTCTCTCAATAACAGAAAAATTAAATGATTAAAACTTAACTATAAATGATTTTGAATTTTGAAATATCTCTTAAATACAATACCCTTCACTATACCAATAATATCAATTGAAAATTCAAAACTTGGGATGGGCCATGCTTATACTGTAGTTCCGCCACTGGTTGTGCTACAAAAAAAATGACCAATTGCAACGGCTATTCCCGTCGCAACCAAGGTAAATTCCCGTCGCAAAAGGGTTTTTGCAACGGAATTTCCCGTCGCAATTCCGTTGCAATTGCTATAGTCGCAAAAAAATCCCTTCGCAATTCGCGTTGCAACGGCTTTTTCCGTTGCAAAAAAATGTAGCAACGGCCATTTTCCGTCGCAATAAAGAAGCTGAAAATACGGTATTTTATACGGTTTTTGCAACGGGAATTGCTGTTGCAAGTGTTCTCTTATTATTTTATGATAAATTTTGCAAGGGCATTTGCCGTTGCAAGATGAAAAATAGCTTAAAAAAAATATATTTTTGCAAGGGCATTTGCCGTTGCAAGATGAAAAATAGCTTTAAAAAAATTTATTTTTGCAAGGGAATTTGCCGTTGCAAGATGAAAAATAGCTAAAAAAAAATATTGAAAAAGCCATCAATATGCCTCCTTCCATTGCAGCAACAAATGGAGGATTTCTCCTATCTATAACCTGCAATCTGTTTATTAAAACTCAAATGGGTTCAGTTCGAGATAATAATTGTGAGGAAAATGGAAAGAAACAAAAATCCAATAAAAAAGACCCATATAAAAATGTAAAAGAAAAAGAAACCAAGGCCCTCAAGGTAAGGATTTTAATTCATACATCTTCCTACTATAGACCACTTTAAACTATGCCAATTAACACAAACTGCCATTTTATCAATGCTTCAGTGTGCTTCCATGGACCAACATTCACTTGTATAAATGTGCAAAGGCTAAATCAAATTTGGGGGTTCAATTAAGAAATGGACCCAGCAAAAAAGTTGTTGTCATGACCTGTGAGAGCAAACAAAGAGTCAGGAATAAAATATGCTCTCCACAGCAATAAAAAGCGCGCGCACACAGAGAGAAAGAGAGAGCACCTTAATTTGAGAGAGCATCAGAGGACCTCAGTTCTTCAGAATTCGCATCAGATTTCCACACAACATCTTTTGATCCCGATGAGAAGCATTTGTAGAACTACCATTTGATTGGAGAATTGGGAAACCAAATCAGTTAATAGTAAACTAGGCCTTTAAAATACAAGGTTCCTTGAAATGAAAACATCGTAAAGATTTTATGAATTAAACTATGACATACCTTGTGAAACTCCAACGTGTCCCCACCAGTTTTCCGAAGCTCCACCATGCGAAGGGATGGTGCCACCTGACCACCTCAAACACCTAAGGTTGAAAAGCAATCGATTACCCAGGTATTTTGAAAAGATATGCTATATAGGCTCAAGAACAATTTAATATTAAAAAATGGGCTTATTCCAATTTCCATGTCAAACAACGTTAGTTTCCTATTGGTCTGGTGTCCAAACACCACTAACTGTTTTGTCCCTCATTTTTTAAAAAGATTGCACTTTTGTATTTTATTTCAAATTAAATAAGAAGTCCAGGATATAAAATGTTCAAGCATGTCTTCGCCATATCACAATACCATGTTAAATCACGAGGGCATCAAACCTATAAATTTTTAAGAAATTGGATGATGTATGACCCACATCCCCAACAAGCAAATAGAAACTATGTAATCTTTCTTTTCTATTTGTGAGTAAAATTGCTGCACTGCCCATGCGAAAGCTACAGTTTAATAGCAACATGTGCTTCTCTTTGCCTGGATGCCAACCGGTTGATAATATCTCAGTGCTAACAACAATAGCATGAGAGTTGGTGTAAGTTTGTAAGAGATTTTGTGCTAAGTCTATGCCTATATGCCTATAAGTCCAGCACTGCACCCCATGCTGGAGAGATTATAGCTCTTGATATCATCTCTCATGGAGAATTTGTTGATGATAATTGAGAAGAGAGAAGGATATAGAAAGTCCAACCAAGGAAATACAGGATACTGTCTACATGATAATTGACAAGGAAATACGGGATACTGTCTACATGCTCTTCACCTCTAAGCATGCAGTCTCACTAAATGTTACATCTCTGTCTCTTACATGCTCCACTTCTTTCAGATCCTCCTAAAAATTTAAAGCAGAGTCGAGTTTGCTATTACAGTTCAAAGGAATGAAAGGATTTGAAAGGTCCACTGCAGGGATGCAACAACCCAGGTCCCCAAACAATAATTGGCATAGAAAATAAAAGAGCCTAATCTGGTAGACTTACACTACAATATAATCAAGCATGTGATTGGCCACAAGAAAAGCCAACAGAAGATGACCAGCAAAAATGAGTCTGCCAAGTTCCTTGTGTCCATTAGGGTCTCAAATTAATGATTAAAAAGTAGGTGTCATTCATCACAAATAGCTTTTATGAATTTAGATAGTTTACATATTTAAATGTTCCAAAACTCTAGAACACTGAGTGTCAGCAAATTTCCTAAAAAAAAGTGCCTACAAATCAACAGATAATATACCTTCAAAAATAAAAGAGCCCAATAATTAATGAACTTCACAAGCTAAGTGAACCAAAGCTCTTTAGGCAGACAAATCTGGAGTTAGGCCACTCCCAAACTTGTTTATGTAGAGCTGAAAAGGCTTGAAAGACAAGAATCAACTATATAACATAAGCAACATGCATTGGAGGATTTATACAGGTCCCTTGGCTTCATACTGCAACACTTTTGACAAGCTTGGCTTGTCAATTTCACTAGGTATGAACAGATCAAATATCTGTCTCAATTATTAGTTTTCTCCACCACCTAAAGTATTTATGTCTTAAAGGTAAAACCACTTATATTTCTTCTAATTAGCAGAGAAAGGTAGCAAGAGCACAAAGAGTATTGCGACATTTTTCTCAAAAAGATGTCTACCTCCTCCTGGCAGAAGTAGCAACCCCATCGAGATGTCTCCTCAACCATCCCAAAAATCAGGCCCTATTGTTCAGGAGCAGCAGCAGGGTTGCACATATATATAAAGATGTAATTTACTGATAGTGGAGCTGATTTCATATAAAATTCTGAGTTAGACAACGTAAAATATGAGTATTAAAAGTAGGATCCTGCATTTGGTGCCTCACAGAGCGTGCTTAGAAATGGTAAAATAAAATTTAATCAAACTAATCTTTAGTTGGGTTTTCATGTTTGTAAGAAACTAAGGCATGCTTGATGCTATGGAATGATGAGGTATGTCTTTCTTTACAATGTATAGTGTAAAAAAAAAAAAGACTTGGAATGTTGTGTGCCTAAGTATTATTTGCATAGGAGACTAGCTAAAGGGAGATCCTCTTAGGCTTGATTTATTGCATGGGTGACTTGTGAGCCCTATTTTGTGACTTGGGAGAACTATCTAGGCGATATAGTCTCCCAAAAAGAGATCAAATATATAAATAGTGCAGTGCCTCTAGAATTCTTTCATTTCTTCGTTATCTTTTCTCTCTAATTCTCTATTCATACAATCCAACCATATGCAATTCCCCCTTTGAACTATTTTGCAAATTAAAGCTTCTATTACTAAAATTGATAAATATTTATTTATATTATTTAAATACTGTACTAATTCATCCTTAACCTCATAAACTTCAAGCAATACCTTTAAGCAAGGGTAACATCACTGGATTTGAGTTGTCTATTAATTGACTTGGAAGAAAGATCCAATGAGCATTCACATTTGTACAAATTCAGAAAATTGAAAAGAAATTGAAGAGAAAGGCACAAAGATTGAAAATCACATGAAGTGCTAAAAATATTAAGCCTCACCTATGAAATGCCTGTGAGTAAAGCTCCCTTGTGCTCCATCGTCAGTGCATGTCATTCTTCTTCTGCTATCTCCAGACTGCATGTACATCATAACAAATTCTGTTGATTTTCAAAAAGGTTTGAAACAGAAAGTAAATGAATTATAAGTTTTTAAAGATTGAGTGTTAGATGAACCTGTCATGTATCACCATATGGCTCTTCTTAGTCGAATTGTGGATTAAAAAACCCCTGCACACTTCGAAAAGTAAGCGAGTTAGTGATAGGGATTAACTAGAGGCATCAAAGTTTGTCCCAAAAATGGATAATGCAGAGCACTGGAACCTGGACAAAGATTAATGAACAAAAAATGCCATGAACAATATTCACAAGGGAAAAGAGAAGTGTGGATGACAAGCTAATTATTAATGTATGATTAATGAACAAAAAATGTTGCATCCTATATCCTTTGGTAATGGGCAGGTATATCTGGCCTTTCATATCCTAGGCAACTAACTTAAATATGGCAACTAACTTAAAAATGTTTTGGTAGAAGACCAGCTCATGAAAGAATAAAAAAATTGGCCTCTACCTCATTCCTTTCTAGACCATGCCCCTTAGAAAGGCCATCTCAAGATAATGGGCATTCATAAACTGCCAGGCACAAAGACAAGTGTTCAAATATAATAAGATCGACTATTTTGGTTCTTTGTGATATTTTGGTAAAAGACCAACTAAATTTTTTTCTGTAAACCCAACCTAGTTTTGATTTGTCATGATTAGGCTATAGCATAAGGCCCATTAAGCATTCCAAACACAAGCTAAAAAAACATCCAGGAAAAATGTAACTAACCTACAACAAACTACATCACTCACCTCGTGTATGAAGGCCTGCTTCACAGCTAAGGCAAGTACATAATGACAAGATCCATAGCCCTGTTTAAAGCCGAGATAAAGATATTCATATGAAAATCATGAGATAATTAACCATATCACAAGCCACAAAACATAACCAACAACCCAAACCTTGAAATTGATAAAGTCACTGATGGGGGGGGGGTGTCAAAAGAAAGTGCTGAGACAAAACAGCAAATATGAAACCCTCTAAAATCTTCAAAAATATTTGAAAGAATGCAGTGTATCAGATAATGCAATGAAAAAATTCTGATACATGGTGACAATAGACCAAACCATATTTTGCCAGGTTTAGCAGCAAACGGTAACAAGGCAACCCAACAAAAGAAAAAGAAAAAGAAAAAAAAGGTGTTCTGTATATGGACTCTTATTATTGACATAAACTATTCATGTTGGATGGAGTGGGGGGAGCAAGTACCAGCAAGAAATGTGTCCAAATCTTCAGTCGGCACATCAAACACTGCACCATGAAAATCTAACTAACAGTGAAGTTAAACGGCAGAGATATGATGGCCGCAGCTAGAGAAACCCGGAACATGTCTAGTGGCAATTACAATATCACATACTAAAATTCATATTATCTTGGAACAATGCTAGAACTAACTGAGCCTCGTAGCACGATTCGATCATCTCTATAATCATCAAGGATTCTAACAGACTTTCTGAGAAAATAAAATGACCTGGCAACACTTGTGAGTACCAAACATGCCTTGGCAAATGCAACAACAAAGGAATCAGTGTTGAGCTTTCTAGACCACAAGTTATATAAGGGTTACCAGATGGACACTTCTCAATACTAAACGAACCGGGACTCGGGCACAGCACACAAGCACATACATATTTTATTCAATACATACATACCCATCTCAACGATGTGGAAAAGCTGTATACAATTAAAGAAAACAAAAAACCATACTAATACATTTCCTGAGGACCAAACACAAGATCCTAGTTAAGTTCATAGTAAAAAAGACTGGCCAGGCAAGTTATGTTTTCTCTTTTCTCAAACAATATACAGTTCAAATCATATGTCAACACATGCCTCTCTATAGTTGGGCTAAATCCTAAAAACCATAGCAAGGAACCTAACAAATTTAGAAACTCTGTGTAAAATCACAACCGATGCCCAACCTTTGGGCTAAACTACTCACTCCCAACTTGAGTGAGATCCATATGGATTGCCGCTTGTACAAATAGCAATAAAAAAATATATTTTCTATTGCTACTGTTTTACCAAAGCACCAGCACTTTTTATGGATTGTCACAACTTGATAACACAAAGTGGTCAGCCCATATATCAATCTAGATTACACATCATACAACTAATGATAAGAAAGTGTGAACCCTATACATTCAATTATAAGGTTTGATAGATTGCACATCACGTATTCATAATTCTATTGGTTGCCAAATTAAGGCAAACATACATATAACATTGGAAAAAATTACTTGGTCCATCCTAGATGTGTTTGGACATATTGAGCAGTTTGGACCAATAGACAGTCCCACCAATTGATGTGTGTATGAATATAAATGATATAAATCAATTGTCATGATTAATTCTAATTGTTTAACGTTAATACAGTGATCATAAAAAAATTCAAGAAATTAGTTAGCATTCAAGAATTGTTACAGAAATAATATACTATATGACTATGACTCCACAATGCAAATAATTTTGAGCAATGGGGCTGAAATTAAATCAAAGATAAAACATTACCTTTAAGCGACCAGGTGTTCCAACAATTCTATCAACCCCTCTTTTTAGTTTAATCTCTTGAGATTGGTAGGGAGCATCCCCGTATAAACAACATCCAGTCAACCCCATTGATCCACCATAAACTTCAAAGTCAGCATACACCTAAAACTAACCAAAATATATTAATCAGACAATACAGAGAATACTGTCAACGAAGTGGAGATTCCATCAAATACGTCCCATTATACCTGTTTGGCCAGTTCCCTAGTAGGCAAAAGAACCAGAACACTCGGCGCCCTTCCATATCCAGTAATCAAATAGAGAATAAAACTTGAAACCTAAAATGAAATAATAAATTAAAAAAAAAAAAAAAAAAAGGAAGAATGAAGGAACCTGATGCTGCCACCACTGAAGAGGGCATCGGGATCCCTAGAATAGGTCATAACGCTTGGAGGTGGCTCCGCCGGCAGTGGCGGCGGCGAAGTTCGTGGTGGGTCTTCAACGGCATCCTCGCGAGGGGGAGCGGAGGGAACGGGCAAGAGGGAGGAATCCCAACCTCGTCTTGGGTCAGCACGCCCATATGGGTGATCGGTGGTGGGAGGGTTCCTTTGAAACCCTGTTCAGTAGAGAGTGAGAGAGAGAGGGGAAAGAGAAGGAGAGGGGGGAACACTGCGCGGGATGGGTATTTTGGGGGAAATATTGCAACGGCATATCCCGTTGCAATTGAAGGTATTTTTGTGTTAAAATAATATTTTTAAATCCAGTTCACCGTATATAGTAATAAAAATATTCAATTTTAATTTTGTAAGGGTTAATCCCGTTGCAATGAAAACAAAAAATAATAAAATAATAAAAAGTTTTATACTTTATGCAAAATTGCGACGGTGGAAGAAAAACTCAAGATTGGGGTATATTAGTTTAGTTGCGACGGCTTTTTCCGTTGCAAAAATTGAATTTTTGCAACGGCCCTATATTCCGTTGCAAAATTTCGTTGCAATTGCCCTCTTTTCTTGTAGTGTTGCGCCACTTCTTTTACGAAGGCTACCAATATTTTGACCAGAGAAGGATTATACTTATTAAATGATTATTTTGTTTTATATGCATACCCTCCTAGGTGCTATATATGCTAGGATATACTATCTTCGTATTAAATTCTCCTTAAAAGAATTATCCACAAATTACCTTTAAAACTTCACATCAATCACGAGATCTAGTTTTACACCATGAGATTCTTGAGATTTTTTTTATTTTTTATTTTTATAATCTATTTGTTATTTAAAATAAAAAAATTATCTAAACCTAATAATATAAAATGCTCATTTAAGAGATTTATGCATATATAACCCAAAAATCAAAGGTACCAAATATAAGTACCATTTAGATATTGTTACTTTAGTCTTTCTCATTTCAATGATAAGACATCTCATGAAAATAACATTTAGTCTTAGTATTTATATGACTTTTTCCTTTTCTACCAAACTATAAAAATTTATTTCAAAGTCCATAATAGTAACAACTTAGTATAAATATAAGTAGAAATACATTATTTATTTATTTATTTGTTACCTCTTGAAAGAACCCATATTCCACAAATTTCACTGCAAACACATCTTACCACCGAAGAGTGAGACACCAGCTTTAAAATAGGAATCTCCCATCATCAAAATGGGAGAAGTGTACTTACTTAACTGATTTATAGCCTAAATGCAATAAAAAATACACGCTACTAAGAAAATAATCCACTAGTTTTGATATTTATGGGCCTGTTTAATTCGTGAAAATTTTTACAATTTTTATTTTATGTGAAAATTTTTTAAAAACAGTTTTTCATTTTCAGTTTTCAAAATTTAGAAAATGTGTTTATTTTTTAAAAATTAAAACAATTTTTCAAATCTAAAAATAGTGTAAATGTATTTACTAAAACTTTATATTATCTCTATATGTTTTGTTATTTTTAATTTTTGGTTTTACAATCGGTCTACATATTTTTTTTCTATGTTTATAAGCATTGCCATGATAAAATCCTTGTTTTCAGTTTTCGTGAAAATACAAAAAAAAAAAAAAAAAATCTTTTTGATATTTTCTCATTTTCTTAAAAACTAAATTCATTTTCTTTAAAATAGTTTTCATTTTTTACAAGTAAACGACAGGCCCTATATTTCTTTTCTTATTTTTCGCAAACTTTCATATCTATATTTTAGAAAAGTGAAAATTTTAAAACTTGATTCTTAATCGTGGTACTGCTAACTAACTAATTTTTTTTAATGTTAATTCATATAAAGTAGTAACTATTATGAACCAAATGATGCGGATTCAAATCTTCCACAAATTTAAAGCAAACTCATTTAAATTGATTAATCGACCTTATTTTTTTATTTTTTATTATTTTTAAATAAGTTAAAATAAAAAGTGGTCAAGGATTTTGTCTAGTGAATTGGACAATTCAATCAGACTCTATTGAGAACAATGGATAAGTCAGAACGATGTGTAAACAGGATTGGGACAAACTTTGAATTTTCTTTTATATCCTTATAATTATAATATTTCCATACAGGGGGAGGGGGAGGGGGACCAATTAGACAAAAAGAGACCGCTTATTGTGCCACGCCGCCCACGCTGCACTTTTTGACGTCCGTCCAACTACCAAGCTTCTTTTTATACCCCTTTTCATTTTTGCTTCCAGTTTCGTTTTCTTGATCAAGAAACAATAAAATCTCCAAGGAGCTATCGCCTTCAACTCCAAGGCATAAAAGAAAGGGAAGAGTAAATAAATAAAAATAAACAATTGATCTTCTCATCCAAACAACTAGGCAACCCAAAGCTACAAGAACTTAGATTTGCTGTTGATCTGATAGGTGGTCAATATATTGGATGGCTGACACGTATGCAAGAAAGAGAATCTAATGGCTAACATAAAAAACCTCCAAATCTTGACTCGTTTTGGATCACCTATCAGATCCATGAACATTTCTTATGTGAACCATTGAATCTCATTTCTTGTATACGTGTCGGCCATCCAACGGTGAAACATCTGTCAGATCAATAACAAATCCAAAATCAAGTTTTACAATATATATATACATTCGTATACTTTATTAGTACGATTTTGAAGGAGAATCTTTATTAATCTTTTTCTTTTTAGGTAATTATGAATTTGTTAGAATTCTTTTATTATAAAAATGTGAGTATATGTAAAGGAAATATTTTGCTCGAAGACGATCATGCGTTTCGATGCTGAATATTTATTTGGGCTTAAGAACTCTTCTTTGGCCAATTGGCCGATTGTTTGTGGATCTGACTGCAGAGAACATGTGGTTACTTGGGCTATCGCAAGGCCAATCAAAGGCGTAAATGAACCGAGGTTCATGACAGGCCCGTCAGACTAAGAGCACATGCTAAGTTACATTTTTACAATCCTGCCTTGGCAACTACATCATTTTCTGATTGGAGAATATTTTTTGCCCTTTACAAAGTTTAGCAAAAGGAAAAATGCTATAACACCATACACTTTAACTTGAAATTAAAAATCACCCTGACGTGTCCTGTTTTGAGTGGTGCTGTCTCTCCTCTTAAATTGATTCCATCCTTTTCACAAAACATTCAAAGCATGACACGTCAGGGTAGTTTTTAATTTCAGGTTAAAGTGTAAGGTGTTATAGCATTTTTGTTAGCAAAAGAGTTTTTTTTTTTTTTTTTTAAGAGTTAATTAATGAATGAGGAGTGGACAAAAACGCTACTTGTGTTCGATAATTAGTCGGGCAAAACGGTATGTAAATTAGACATGGGCTTGGCCCATTATCTATCATGGAATGTTGGCCTAGTCCAACATTTAAAGGCTCGACAAGCTTAAAAAGCCGACGGACAGTTGGGAAGGGCACGTGGCAGCCTGAGAGAGAAGCTGGGTTGCATGGAGCCAAGGAACAAGGAAATGGATAATTATCTGCCAGAAGGTGCATGGAGCCATGTGTGGATCTTGTGATCCTTTGCTTGATTGCTAATATGAATATATGATGTAAAGATTTTTAGCACAAGATCCGCACTCACTGCCACTGCCACTGCCACATCTCCGATTCTTTTCTTCCTTGTTTTCTTGCCTTTTATCCTTTACACGTTCTCTCTCTTTCTTCTTTTTCTATTTTAGTATTTTCGCTTCTTCGATCTTTTTAAGACAAACTCTTCCTTATACTTGCATTGGGAGGGAAGCATCTCCTTGCACGAGTTTTTTCGCCGAGTCACGTGGCTGCAATCGTTGACGGTTTAGTCTGACTTTATGTTCACTTCCAACATTATGATGCCACATCACGATGAAGAGTAATGGAACGTACCTACCACCGGATAAATCATGTTTTATAAATTATTTATAAAATCGGTTGTATTTGGTGATTTTTAACTATTTTCTCACAAATTAAAAAATTAAATAAAACCAATCATCAGAGTTAGCTTAATGGCAAAGAGATGGGTTATATATCTATACATATTGGGTTCGAAATCAGCCAACTTCTCTTGACTAACTACCAGTCAGGACTAATAGTTCGGACGTTATATTATCCCATGGGACGGTGACCCTACATGGGGAATAAGAATTAGTCGGCTCTGACACCTTATTGATTGAAAATAAATAAATAAACCTAATTGCAAAAATATGATAGTTCCCAATTAGATTGAAGGGTTGTCTAAACGAGTGGAATATATAGGACTGCGTATTCATTGTCTTTATTTTGTCAAACATGGGTTTACTTGTTGTAAAGCTTAAATATTTACCGAAATCTCTTTTCAATGTGTTTTTATATTGATAGTTTGTCATCGTTCGTGTTTTTGAGTGAGTGGAGAGAGCAATGTGTTTTCTGGCAAAGAAATTTTGTACATCTCAATTTTTATTTTTATTTTTAAGTATTTCAAATGAATCCAAAATTTTCATTTATCATCAAAGAGAGAGTTTGCTAAGAAAAAAAGGGCTAATGACTTGCCACATCATCTGGTGTGCACTTATGAGATTATTTTTTTGAATGTCTAGCATTTTCCTTTATGGTGAGATATGTTAAGAGAATGATTAAATTCAGTAGTAAACCTTTATCATTGTTTTGGAAGTATGATTTCGAAGCTAGCATCCAACACCCATGTTTAATCGTATCGTGTTTTCTAAGTTCAAAAGACAAAATACTTGTGAAGTTGTGATAAATATTATTAGGGATGGGAACCAAATAGGACAGGCGGATTTTTCACTGTACCTGACCATATTATTTCCACAAAATAAATGATTCTAAGAGCATTTCACTGTGCTATAGTAAAATGTATAACTATTTGGATTAAGTGCTCTAATAGAGGTGCACTAACTATTTTTTTGGCTTTACTCTCTCTCTCTCTTTCTCTATCCCTCTTCCCCTAAACTAAACATAAGTTTCTATATATTTTTATGTGGCATGGGAAAAAAATGGAACCATCTAAAATTGGATCAGTTTCTGGATCCAAATTCATTTTGCATCTAGTTTTGAATCCATTTTTGCATATAATCGAATTTGCATCTCCTTTTGAATTGACCATTGGAGATGGCCTAACAAGATATGCTCCAATATATTAATTTAAACAAAAATATATAACATAAATAAAATAATTAAATTTAATAAATAACTATGTCATTAAAACTAAATATATAAGATGGATAAATTATGAATAGTATAAAATTTATAAAGATAAAGCACTATATGTATATAATTGTGATGGGTTAAGGGTAAACGAGGTAGATATCAAAATTTTTATACAACAATTGAATTGGATAAAATATAAGAATTTAATTTTACTACAATCACTTCTAATATAATTTAATAATAATTTTAATATGTGAAATCATGTTTTAAATGTATTTCTAAAAGGAGATTTAAACGAGATGCTTCTCTACAAATAATTTTTTTAAAAAATTAATCACATAAGAGAAAATCTCGCACACCTCTCTGTGCAATTCTTTTTACCCTTTGTCAAACAGAAAACGCGTAGGCCAAGTAGGATTTGGGCACTCGGAATGGTGCGCGGTGCGCATCCGGTGCATCGAAGTTATAATCTTTAAACACGAAAAACCGGCACATCCAAACCCCAATAGATTCATCCAACGCCTGCCTCTCTTTCCTCCCCATTTCCAGTTTCAACTCCCTTTCACCCTTTTTCCCCATTCCCACTCCTCTCTCTCTCTAAAAAAAAAATTTTGAAACGAAGAGCGATACACAGAGATTCAGTCTTCCGATCCAGACATCCTAACTCGTTTCGTGTCGTTCATGGCTTCCACCATCTCCGAGCGAGTGGAGCTCGCGAAGCTATGCAGCTCTCGAAACTGGTCCAAGGCCATACGCATACTGGACTCACTCCTCTCACAGTCCTGCGTCATCCAAGACATCTGGTTGGTACACTTATCGATTCTTCTTATTGTATCTACATATTATGTTTGTCGGTCGATTGCTTTCATTTTTTCATGGTTGATTGATCTTTGGCTGCTAATACATGTCAATTTCAGCAATAGAGCCTTCTGCTATAGTCAATTGGAGCTTCACAAGCATGTCATCAAGGACTGCGATAAGGCGCTTCAGCTTGACCCTACGCTTCTCCAAGCCTATATCCTCAAAGGTCTGTTTGGATCAAATCTTCATTTCTGTCTTCTTTTCACTGGCAATTGTATTGAAATGACTCTGAGTTTGGGTTTATCGATGATTATTCAATGTCGGTTATATTGAATTTGAGCAAATAGTAGTATTTTGTTGAGAGTAAAACCTGAAACTCTTGAAATGTGGTCAACTATGGAACGAGGAACTGAACTTGTAGAAGAAGTAACTGTTTGGCATGTTTTCTCTGTTTTGACGGTAGACATTCATCTTAAACTTTCTTTTGCTGGCGGTATATACTACGTGACAATCGAGTTAAATAGTTGCATTGGATCAGTATTATCACATATATATACTTAACAATAATTTACTAAGCATAGAGTGTCCATGGGGTTCAGTCAAGGTTAAAATAGTGGGTGGCACCAAGATGCACGTATGAAATGTAAAGCTTTGTATAATTTAAAATTATTTATTATTTTATATTTTTTTAAACTAAAATTGGCACTCATTTATGAACGTACTTAGTGATCTTTTAGTACATTTTATAACTTTGAATGAGGGTAGAGGAAAGTAGTTTTACAACAGAAATTATGATTAATAGCATCAGTTTCTTTGAAGCCTGGTGGTTGAGTGGGTGAAACATTTCCCACAAGGTCAAGGGTTTAAGGATGGGGCATTGGGCACCAACTCATCAACAGAAAGAAGGGGTGGTTATCGATTGAGAGAGGGCGCGCTGTTTTGGGGAAATTGATAACAAATGGATAGATGGCAAATCAAAATCATCGTTATCTCTGCGTCATCTCAGTTTTAAGTTTTTACTTATTATCCTTTACACTTACCTTTTAATTAGAAGCTTTTGAGGGCATTCTCTTTCATGAAAGATTTATTGTATTAATTGCAAAAAATGCTTGGCATTGCATATAGGATGTATACAAACTAATTTTTACAAGGCATAAGAATCTAGAAAATTTTTAAAAGTAGGCTTTCCACCAAACCAATGTAGAGATGGACAAATAAAAATTGTTCTAAGAAACCCTTCTTTGATCTTATCAACATACACTAAAGAATGTACAATGGGGCTGCTTTCCGAATGATTTTACCATTCTTTCTACTAGTCTTGAATCAATAACCTTGAAAACGTTCCTTGATCCTCCTGGGTATCGCACAACTAGTACTAAACTCAACGAAGAGAAAAGAGTCACCTAAGGTTCATTAGCAATTGAGCTCTGAACCAATTGCAAAAATAGTTGACTTAAGATAGCTATGGGGCAGAATCTCACCTCAGCCTAGTTGGTTGAGATTATAATATCTAGGCTTTAAGTTCTAGGATCGAGTACTGGCTTCCAACGCCATCAGAAGATAGCTATGGGGCAGGCTATATTCAGTCCTGCTTCAGCCTTACTTGTACAGGTTCAGCTGATCTGACATGGATTAGGGATGGTAACCATTCTAAGCATGTTGATCTGTCATAGGTTGAAGCAGTAATTGTTTTCAGATTATTTCTTTCTGTCCTGACAAACATTGACCAATATGAATGCTCTTGCACACGCATACAGTGAACAAAATTCATAATTAGCAGAACATGAAGGAGTTTTATTGAATATGCTTCTATTGCCTTTACTTCCTTACCATATCTCATTTATATATATATATATATATATATATATATATATATATATATATATAT
>JAESVK010001383.1:197068-226802 GCA_017140935.1 Hamamelis virginiana | reverse complement strand
TATATATATATATATATATATATATATATATATATATATATATATATGTAATCTATATTTATTTATTTTTTTTGTGTGTTGGGGGGAGGGATTTTAATCATTAGTGTCATG
Source organism: Hamamelis virginiana (assembly GCA_017140935.1). Taxonomy (NCBI): domain Eukaryota; kingdom Viridiplantae; phylum Streptophyta; class Magnoliopsida; order Saxifragales; family Hamamelidaceae; genus Hamamelis; species Hamamelis virginiana. The sequence continues at coordinate 226,691 of JAESVK010001383.1, read as the reverse complement.
GATCCTCATCTGGTTTTATAAACCTTGAATCTTCCTAATATTATGTGCACAGATACTGAAAGAGGATCCTATGTATCCTGAGGCACTAATAGGAAGAGGGACAGCATATGCATTCCAACGAGAACTTGATTTTGCTATTGCTGACTTTACGAAGGTATTGAGAACATCCAAAGTACCAAGAGGTGTATGGAATTAATTCCAACTTCTACTTTTAAGTGTTTTTATTTTTTATGTTTTATTTTAATGATTTGTATTTTAGGCTATACAATCAAATCCATCAGCTGGTGAGGCATGGAAGCGGAGAGGGCAGGCCCGAGCTGCCTTAGGGGAATCTGTTGAGGTAAGAGCAGTCTACCTTAATCCTTTACTCTCAGTGTCTTTCAAACCACCAAAAAAGAACATAACTAGTAGTGTGATTGTGCTGCAGTGATCTTTGTTTATGTTGTCAGCCATGTCTATGCGTAATTACGTGCTAATTTTGTGAGAACGTAATGTGAAAAGAATAAGGTTGAAATTAGTACAGTAATTTGTGAACCTCGAGACATTAGTGACATTTTTAATTATAAATTATGGTACAGTCGATTGAAATCAAGGTTTATCAAGAAGATAAGAACAGGGTTAGGCCCATCCAGACTTCTCAATATAATTTACTACTGAAGTTGCATATAGAGAATACTAGACAATTGTGCAGATTGTTAAAGTAATGCAGCCCTAGGGTCACCGAGGGTCACTGGAATGTTAGAGTCTTAAGTTTTTAGAGAACGTAATGTGAATAGAATAAGGTTATATTATTCATTTTAGCAGATTGTCACTTCCAAACAGTGAGATAGACAAATAAGTCAAATTGAAGTCAGGTGTAAGGTGCAGAAATTGATTTGGAGGCAAGCGTTTTTCATGAACTTAATTGAATGACAATACTGGGAAAAATTGAGAAAGCAATAGTCGTCCATAAACAAGAAAAATAGGTCATAAAAAGATGGCAGTGAAATGCTAAGGACTATTGCACATGGAGAACTAGGGTGTCGATCAATAGCAATCATTGGTAGTGGAAAGGAAGCCTAACCAGAAATAATATGCTTGGATCGGTACAAGAAGATAGTAAATCGGCAAAAGACTAGATGGGGGAGAAGAATTAGAAATGAATATTAGAAGACTGATATGCAAGTGATCAAATAATGGCTTTTACCCTACTTATACTGTTGGCTTCAACAAGCCAAGGAACATACAATACACTGGTTGACGAAGGCTTTTAAACTCCCAAGCAGCCACAAGATATCAAAAGAAGAGAGGGAGTATAGTGGTAAAGAAGAGGGATAGATGAAGATGGAGGAGTAGAAGTAGAAGAGTTGTCATTACATGTTTGGTTTCTTGTGCTGTAACTTTTGCTTTAGATGTAGCTTTTAGTTCCTTTGCTTGGGTTCAATATCTTACGTTTTGTGAAGTTTTGCGGTTTTAAGGAGGCAACTTTTGTTCATTGATTTCCAACAAGAAGAGGGTTGTGTTCACTAACACTTTATTGCTGCTATGTTTGAGTAACTGGTCTCCAACAACCCTAATTGAAGCGAAAGAGCATGGTGGAGGCATGCACAACCAGTTACATAAAAAAGCTTTCATGTCAATCGGAATTATGATGATATTTTTCACTTCACTAGCTTAAACTCATCTTCTATAGTTTGTAAGGAAATGAATTGTAGAATATTAGGTTATGTCACAATGGGCTGATCGGATGGAAGCCTAGAGAGTGTAGTGTCTGTCATTATGGCCCAAAGATGCATCCATATGTGAAAATCATGAGAATTGGAAGAACAAATTTTATATTGTTATTAACCCAACCATTAGAATTTAGGACAAATTCTTTCCTAAGTGGAGGAGAATAATGCAGCCCACGTTTAACCTGCATACATTCAGTTCATCCTATTATTTCACTAAAACCAAAGATTTAAGCCTAGTCCAGTAGAGCCCTACTCAGCAAACATTAGTCCAATTGGATAGATACAATCTAGCTTGCCTAGAAATCCCAATTAAGCTCTAGATAGTTCTGATTAGGATTTATTTGTTGACAATCAAATAATCAATATTGCTTTTTCTGTTCATAAACCCCGGAAGAAGCTAATATACCTCTCCTGATTGAGAATTCTTTGGTTTTTCCTTTCGATCAGAGCCTAGAAATCTTGCAGATATTGTCTCTTTCAGAGAATTATGATTTCTGCTGCATTGCTTTGATCATTGATCAAGGAAAGATCCAAACTACTTCAAATAATGTTCTAGAGAGTGGTGGATTCATTTACTGTGATGACAGAATTATTACTTTGTGGGTTCTAAGGTTCTTAAAGATTATTTCTTGGGTCATGCTCTTAAGGCTGCGGGAGATGTTTCTAATGTCGTTAAATGGGGAAAAAAAAGTTCGGCCAATGAAGATTTTGAAACTTTGTCAAGTATTTTGGGTAAATGCTTAGAGGATGCACGATATATTTGAGCCAAAAATGGTTTTAGGGTGATCTTGTTTATCCCATTGATCATGTTATTTCTAATGTTACGCATGGTGCTATGCCTATTTTAATGCACGTAAGTACTTTGAACTTTCATTTATTTATCAAATATTTGAAATTCCCAGCGCTTCACATTACAAATGAACTTATTCACACTTGTGTGGCATATTTAATTACTTCTTGATACCAGGCCATTGAAGACTTGACCAAGGCGTTAGAATTTGAGCCAAACTCGGCAGATATTTTACATGAAAGGGGTAATTTGTTTTAATCCAGTTCTTTCAATATTCTTCAGCATGTAGTCAATTTTTTGGTTCTGGTATATCTGAATTCACACCCCCTTATATCTCTTTTTATTTTGATTTTTTTGATTATTTTTATTTGCTTGGTTAAGTGGAAACACTTGCTTGCTACTGATAATCATCTGCATCTTCCTATAGTTTCTTGGGCTCCTGTCCTGTAGAAACAGATGCCAGTGATGGTACCCATTTAGATATTGATATTATGAGTTGATAAAATTGAACTTGGAACATTTTAGTGTTTTAAAAGTGTAATTGTTCTCTATCTAATAATAAATTAAGGTGTGTGGCTGTAAGGTTTGGAGACTGTTGACTGTTGCATTATCTTCTTGACATCACCAATAACACATTTGCTTATGGTTTGTGAAAATATCATTCATAAATAATTAGTTATTGTGAAAAGCTGATTATATTTTTATGTGCATCAAACAAGAAGGTAATGACTGTTCTATGCCACTCAAGTAATCATTAGGATTGGGTTTAATGCAGGAATTGTTAATTTTAAGTTTAAGGATTTTGATGCTGCTGTTGAAGATCTATCTGCTTGCGTGAAGCTTGATAAGGATAACAAGTCTGCATACACATATTTGGTGAGTCCTTAACATTTAAGATCTTGCTGATTAGTCAGGTAAAAATTTATTCTGTTGCTTAGAAAATTATTTTTATAATATTGATTTAGCAAATTTTGACTCTGATAGGGTTTGGCGTTATCTTCTATTGGTGAATATAGAAGGGCTGAGGAGGCACACATGAAATCAATTCAACTTGATCAAAACTTCCTTGAGGCATGGGCTCATCTAACCCAGGTATCCATGAACTACTCCTCAGCTTAACACTTCTTTCAGCATTTATACAATCCAAGATGAGAAGCTGAATGCATGTTCAATCAGCTGTTAATAAAATAACTGTAAAATGGATAATACCCTTAGTTCAGTTCTGCACTGTTGACAAATCAAAATTTTTTTAAAATTTGTGGAATGAAAAATGTATGAAGTGGAATTTCAGAATATGGCTTCATGTGACTTGGAGTAAAGAACTGTAGTACACTCTCAAAAAGCGTGCTGTATTATAAAAATGTAAATTATTCAATTTTTTACATTATTTTTATGTGTCAATCGCCCATTAAAAGTAACTTTGTGGTGTATGGGTGATTTGTTGGCAGTTTTATCAAGATTTGGCAAACCCAACAAAGGCTTTCGAATGCCTTCAACAAATTCTACAAATTGATGGGGGGTAAGTGTTGGCAATCTGGACCATGTCATCCATTATGTTTTAGTTTACTCTTATATTCTGGTGCTTGATTCCAATTATGTATGATGTTGATACTTCCACTTGACATATACTTTATGTTTTAACATCTTATTTTTAAAGGTTTGCTAAAGCTTATCACATACGTGGACTACTTCTCCATGCGATGGGAGAGCACAGGTATGCTGTCTATCAACTTGGTTAGTATCTGTGGTTGGTTTAATATTCATTTTGATGTGCTTGAAGAGTGTCCCTGATTCCATGATCGTATGGACTGTCTACAATACCAGAAGAAAACCTCAAGCTTAAATTGGTAGATTTGCAAGGCAGTGGGAAGCCTTTCCATATGGAGAATAATAGGAAGAAATCAATCCATTGGGGAAGAAGCCAACAAGAGGCTGGTTGATGCTAATTATGATGGTCATGCCATCCAGGTTAGGGCTCTTGTTTGCAGGGGATGTCAAAAGGAATAATGGGATAATGACAACAACAAAGTCTTCTATCCCAACTACTTGGGGTTGCTACTCAAATCCTTTTTGGCCATTCAGCTCTACCGAGGGCCATATATTCGTTAACTCTATTGTCCATCATGTCTTTTTTCACTACCTTGACCTACAATCTTTTTACCTGCTCTTTGCCTCTTTCCACTTGAATTATACATTGCCTCCTTATATGTGTGCTAATGTTGGTCTCTCTATTACATGAGCGACCTTCTTGAAAGACTCTCTCATCTTAACCTCTGTCGGTTCTATCTCTACAACACTTCCTTATCAATTCTAGTCTGACCAGTTATCCATTTGAGCATCCTCATGCCAATTAGGCTCATCTGTGGACATGTTGTATATTGATTGCCTGGAAATCTGTACCGTGAAGCATGACTGGTCTTATTGTTGCTTACAAAATTTTCCCTTTTCTCTTACAGGTCTTATTTGATCGCAGAACACTCTAAAAGCACTTTTCCACATCATTTTATCTTTCCCCAATAAAATAGGCATCATCCGCTTCAATGTCTCCCTTGTCACTGATGATCATTCTAAGATAATGAAAACAGTGGGTATTTCCAGGTCATCAGTTTTCATCATTCCCTCATTTCTTATCTTGATACTACAAGATTTTTTTTTTTTTTTGCCAGGTTTAATTTACTAGAGTTACATTCAGTATATTTCTCCTAAAACCTTGATTCTAAACGTGACTATATTATTCTGACATATTTAGGATGAGGTTCTGTTGGGATATGTTGTTTGTTAATAATATAGTGACTTTTAGTTGATCAAACTAGAGAGTTAAAACAATCACTTTTGGATATTTCATGGCCATCAATTTTCACCACTCTCTCATTTCTAACCCTAGTTTTATGAAAGTTAGATATTATATTAATGGGGTTTCTTTGCTCCGTTCCCTTCATTGTAGTCTTGTTTGGGTCCTAGCCCCCTATTTAAACCAAAATAATAATAATAATAATGAAAATAAAAATAATGAAGTGTGCAATTCAGGTCTGTCTGTCTCTTTCTCTCGTCTCTCTCTCTACCAATTAAGGGTCTTTTGGTCCTTAATATTTTTTTTTAGATTATTTCACAGGCCTTCAGTGGTAAGAGCAATTTCTGCAGTGCCATTCACTGGGTGTTGGGAGGGGAATGGCATGCAGAGATGAAAAAGGTTTTTTTTTTTTTTTTTTTTGTGGGGCGGGGGGCCTGTTAGGGTTAACTTTTGACAGCCCTTTTAGGTGTCTACATTCATAGATGGAATGTCATTTTCCAGACTTCTGTTTGCATCAACTTGGAAAAGGCTCGTTCGCATACCATGGTGAGTGATAGTACTAATGGCTGACTATCCTCCAAAGTTTAGAGGCCTGGAGGGATATACTTCTGCTGCTTGTGATCGCAGCCCTGCGAGACGTATGCCGACTATTTTTGTCATTTTGAATGCCCTTTGTATTGCTAGGTGAAGCTTAACTTTGATGGATGTGCGAAGGGAATCCTAGTCCTGCAGGTGCTGGGGAATTCTCAGGGGTGAGAATGGTCACCAGTTTGGTGGCTTTGCAATGAATATTGGCAAGGCCTTTATTATAGAGTTGTGGAGCTTTGTTGGATGGTTGATACTGACTTGGGATGTATAGGAAGCTGTTTGTGGAGTTGGATTTACGAGTGGTTGTGGGCTTATGGCTTTCTGAATACTGGTTGTCATCCTCTTAGCCATCATGCATCCATCATGCATCACTCATCTCAGCTAGTCAGCTGTGAAAGACCTTGCAGAGTGATGCATGTGTACCACTGTACTGGGAAGCCAATTACCATGCAGACTGGCTGGCAAATCTTGGCCTTTATCTAGCTTTGTGTTAACCATGTTTACCAACCCACCTCAGGGCTTAGACACCATCTTTTGGGCTGATTGTAGCTCAGATTGATTTCCATGTAGTTGGGCTTTGTTCCCCATGAAACGCGAAGGCAAAGGATATGACAAATCATCGAGGACCCACTGGAATTCCAACTGCAATTTAAAAGTCTGCTGTTCATACTTAACAGTTACTGTACAGATTAACAATTGCCTTTTACTTTTATTGTCCCTTTACTTGATGGTCTCTATCAGTGTTTGCATTTTCCTTTCTCTTTTTGGCGGTTTAATTGCCCGAATCGACTATTGCAGGAAGGCTATCAAGGATTTATCAACTGCGTTGAGTATGGAGATCTCAAACATTGAGTGTTTGTATTTACGAGCTTCTTGCTACCATGCTATTGGAGAATATGGAGAAGCGGTATTGAGGATTTTTTTTTTCTTTTGTTTCTTTTCATTTAAAATATTTGGCAGAATGTTTATTGCTGTTTGGCCTTAATTTGCTGAAATTTGGTTTAATGTCACAGGTCAGGGACTATGATGCTGCTTTGGATTTGGAACTAGACTCAATGGAAAAATTTGTGCTTCAATGCCTTGCCTTTTATCAGGTTTACTTTATATATATTTTAATAGCACATTGGTGATTTTTAACTTAATTGATATACATTGTTTGATGAATGTGGGTTGTCAGAAGTATTTACATTATTTTATTCATGCCAATCAGACATACGAGTAGAAGAGAAAAAAAATGTGTTTTAACTTGCGGTAGCAGTTGTATATTGTGAATGGATATATTTTGGCTGTGACTTGTTCCTCGTGATATTGTGATATAATGTGATACTTCTTGGATGTGCTTTTGTATGGAACTTCTGCCTTTATTTTTGCCTCAAGTTCTAGGAAGTCGTAATAATTCAAGCATTATATGGAATAAATGAGCTCAAAGATGTTTAGAAGTTATCATTCACTGATCACTGTTATATTCTTCCGAGAATGAGAAACAAAATCACAACCTTAAATGATTCTGCCTATATTTTCAGTTGGCCTTTCCTAAAACTGAGCTCTATTTATTAAAAATGGCTGACATTCAAATTCCTATTCCAATTTGATGTCACTTCAACTCTTTGTTTTGATAGAATTGATTGGACTAAAGGTTTGTCCTTTAAATAATAATTGCCTAACAAAACTTAACTGTATTGTGATCCAAGACAGCTTTCTTATTCATATTTGTTTTCATGTCAGCTGTCAATGTTTAATTTTTGTCTTGCAGTAGTTATTCAACTATTGGACTAATTTTGTTGTCCTTCCAATTTGTTATTCCCTTTTTCCAGTTTTGATCTCTAAGATTGTAGCTCTCTTGTTATAGGAGGACGGATTGAGTTGCCATTTGTAGTTATTGCCTTGAGTTGCATTTGCCCCACCTACGCCATTGATGTGACTGTGAAATTTCTCCTTTGTTTAGTATTTAATGTGGGTTCTCAGCACTAACTGTATTGGACCTAATCCACCATAATTCTGAATCTACCTAGTTACTCTTAGAGTCTCCGCCTTGGGTTGGCTCCCTTAACCTGAACCTGATTCTAGCCTGCCAAAACCTGCCTTTCTTTTGTACTACTAACCAAAACTGATGTGGTCAATAGTATAATAGATATGAAAGATACATAGAGCCTAATAGGGCAAGAATGTGGTGACTTCACCCAAGTACCCAAAGGATACTCTGGCCCATCGTTACCTGGAAACTAAGCTTTAGGTGGGAAACCCACTTCCCCCAGAACCCTGTTCTTGAAGTTGGTCTCCTCACCTCCATTTCTTTTCTCTTCTCTCCAATTAACTTCATCCAAACAAAGTGTAAGAGTTTTTGAAACGCTTCCAATATGTTCCCCCAAACGTCTCCAAAATTTTTGGGAAATGGAGAAATCCAAAACCCCTCCAGGGCCACTTTTTTTTTCCTCCCCAAGTGGAAAGAAATGGAGAGAAGAAAACTCATTTAACGAAACTTTCATAATCCCTATTTTGCCCATTAACTAGTAAAGACTAAAGAATGAATTAAAAATGACATTTGACTCCCGAAGTAACTAGTATATGGTCAAATGAAAAGATTAGGAAGGATATATTGGTAAAATGTGCTTTTAATGAATCTTTTCCTTTCTTTTCTTTCCAACTCCCAAGCAAGGGAGAAAGAAATCACTTTCGTTTCTTTCATAAACTCTAACAAAAGGGAGCGAACCACCATCCTTTCTCTTTTTTTCTCCTCTCCTAAATAAAGTTTCCCTTTTTTTTTTCCTCTCTTAAACCATAAATGGAGTCTTGGGGAACTTTTTAGAAACTCTTGGGAATTTTCTATAAAATCTCGAGAAATGGCTTCTTTTTTTTTTTTACCCTCAAAACTTATTGAAAAATTCATGAACATTATTTACAATGTCATAATGAAAAATTGTGACTTTTTTTGTTCTTTAACATGTCACCATTTTTTTTATAGTTGATTTTTTTTTTAAAAATCTACTGTTGGATCACTGTGATTTTTTGCAGACATGACATTCATAAGAGGGAAAAATAATCCATCGATCGTTTTTTCAAAACATGTCTGCAAGTGCCCCAATGGAGGTCACTTAACGCAACTTTGCGTCAGGTGCACCTTATATTAGCATCTCTGTATGTGTGTGTGTCTATATATATATATAACTTCCCTAGAGTTTACATTTTGGTTCCCTATACCACTAGTCTAGTGTTTCACATTTGTCTTATAAAACTTTTTCTATTAGGTTCCTTACAAGTTTCCCATTTGATTCCAAATCATCTCCCCACTTCATGTTTCCTGCTTCTAGTTCACTTTCCATGTCCTACTTCAGACTTCCCATTCTGGTAACTATGCTCTCGCTTCAGCTTTCCACCGTAATGGTACCATGTATATTCTTCCTAGCGTATTGGGGAAAGTTTGTAACATACCGTACTAAAATATGCCTAAAATGCCCCCAATTTCTCCAATTTTTCTAAACCACCAGAGATGATTTTGATAATTCATTAAATAAGCTTTCGAGCACTTTATCCTCTATGATTGTTGAATTCTTTACTTACTAAACCAATAGGATGATGTAATATGGACCTTTCATAGTTTAAAACCATAATTTTCATGTTTATCCCATTATGTATTTAAATTTAGATATTTATAAAGCAACAGGCCAACATGATAATGATATAATTTCAAACCTGGTAAAGATTCATTGCTGGTCCTAGTTCAGATGAAAGGTTTCAAATTATCAGTTTACTTATATTAAACTTATTTTGCAGAAAGAAATTGCTTTGTACACTGCTTCAAAGATTAATAGAGAGTTTTGCTGGTTTGATATTGATGGCGATATTGATCCACTCTTTAAGGTAATATGTGGAAAAAATTATAATTGTTTTCGTTGAGAATTTGATGTTCATTTCTATGTCAATTCCTTTTACTACTTGTTGCCTTGGTTTTAGAGTAGAAGTTACTTTTTCTTTTTATGTTTTGCAATGTTTATAATATGAAAACTAACTCTGGATGGTTTATTGTGATAAAAATTGATTACCTGCTTATCAAGTTGAGAATCTTTTTCATTCTTTTCTAAGCAGTAAGCACTAAGCAGTTGCGATTTGAATTATAGTGGAACCGTTGAGCGGAGAAGCATTTCTAGAGTTTTGTATGATTGAGAATACATATCATATTGATGGAATAAAATTTACAAAATTGCTTTTAAGGCCAGCTATACTTAATTGTACAGAATGTTATAAAGTCAAGGAATAGGCATATAGCATATCCATAAAACGAGGGTAGCTGGAAGGAGAATGTTTAGATGGATGAATGGAAAGACAAGTTGTAATAGCAAATTGTTTCAACCATGAGAAGTTAGAGGCGGCATCAATTGGGAATAAGATGAGAGAAAGTCAGCTCAGATGGTTTGGTCATATGCAATACTGCAACAGAGACCAATGACTGCATTGGTAAGGAGGAGTAATTTGATTCAACTTGAAGGTGCTGCAATGACAGGAGGAAGGCTACGAAGAATATGGACCGAGACAGTGGATTGAAGTAGTATTTGATGAACCAGATTATTTAAGTTTATGTTTGTTTAATTAGAACTTGAACTTGCATCAAAGTTACTGATAAGACATTGAATTCTTAAATTTTATGTCTTTTGAAATCAACCTTCTTTTATTAAGATGTTTCCTTTTGCTTTACAAGTTCTGTTCAAGAAAAAAAAATCAGTTTGTTTCTTAATAAATCAGTTCTGTTCACTTATGTATGTGTTGTGTTAAGAACAAATCTATTTTGGTTCAGATTATGGAATCCCCCAGCATTGTGAACAGCTTCATATGACTTATGAGCTGTATAGCTTTGCCTTGCTCTGGGGCGAATCTCATGGCAAAGCTTAGTTTTCTTAGGAAGAGAAGGTGTCTATGCTCTTTGGAATGTAGGAGTCCAGACAATGAAATGTAGATAGCATGAAAGTTGGGATGCTGCCTTTCATCAGCAACTTCACTTTCACGAATAATTTTGAATTGCTAGCACTTTCAATTTATCTACCTATTCCTTCACAGGAGCAACACTTAGTGGTCCAAAGTTCAATGGTCATATGGTGGCCTATGGGTTATGGATGAGAGCAACGACTGAAAAGATTAAGTGCTTCCTAACACAAATGTAAATGAGCAGGAACACTGGAATTGGACTTTTTGGTTCTCCATTGATTCGAGTGTAATCAGATGTGATTTTGTTAAGTGTTTGTGTACTAAATGAAAAAAAAATCCAAAAAATTAGTGTGAAATGGTTAATGACAAAAAAAATTTCGATTTGTGATGCCTAGATTTTTTTTCCTTCTTATTTTTTTCAATATTTATGTTGATTTTATGTTCTTTCTGGGGTTTTACAGGAGTACTGGTGCAAAAGATTGCACCCGAAGAATGTATGTGAAAAGGTTTACAGGCAACCTCCCCTGCGTGATTCTTTGAAAAAGGGTAAGCTTAGAAAACAAGATTTTGCCGTTACAAAACAGAAGACTGCTCTTCTACAGGCTGCAGACTCAATTGGAAAGAAGATCCAATATAATTGTCAAGGCTTCTTACCTAATAGGCGTCAGGTGATTTTATGTCATAGTTACGAGTTAATTCCTATTTGTTGTTGCGGTCTCTTAGTTGCATTTATTCTTTTTATTCTTCCATTTTGTTCTAGTTATACATTTTTTTTATGTTCTCATTTCAAGACTTTTTGTAGCAACACACATTGTCTTACCAAGGTTTGGTTTTGAACATTCTTATTTGTTTGTTACATTCAATATCAACTGTCAGGAAGATATCTGTTTTACATCTCCTGTGATCTCTCAAGTATTTCATTTTGGGATACTAAACAAAACATAGCACCCATATAGGAGTAATAAAAAACAATTGAGTTAAAGAGGATGAAGATTTTGAAATATGATTAATAAACAGTAAAACAGAAAAATTGTAACCGAACACATTTGGCAGGGAATTTCAAAAGCTGCTTTTCAAAAAATTTCCTCAAAATCAGGCTATTTTGTAGGAATGTTCCCCACCTTTATTTATTTATTTTTATTTTTAACTTTTTTGCATTTTTCAAAATAAAAATGACCTGAAACCAATGTCTTTCAAAAAGCTTCTCATTTTGTTTTTCAGAATTGAAAACCCTTTGAAAAAGGGGAGACCCAATGCTTTTTTTTGTCATTGGACTAGGATCTTAGACCAATATACCTGGACAATCTGAGCAGAGTTCTGAATCATTGAATCTGCAATTTTTATGTGGAAATGCCTGCATTACGGTCAGGTATACACCCGTTACCCTTCAACCTGGAGTTTGTGACTCAGAAAACTACATTAGTAACTTGGCAGTCAATAATTGTGAATGTCTCCCCACCTTACCATACATCCTTCTCCTACTTCGGAGGAAGGAGAGCGTCCTGCATTTTAATCTGTTAAAACTTCCTCCTCATCCTTCTCCCTCTCATATCAAAAGCTGAACCTCTGTCATCTTCCCATCATCAATGATCTCAGGACAGTTGTTGATAAGCCCAAAAAGTACCTGTCCCTACATGAGTAATTTGACCAGGACTATCTAGCTCAGCTGGTAAGGTCTTTTGACAGTTTTAACATAGACTTGGGCGTTTGACTCTTAACATGAGCTCAATTATCTTCTTCATCTGCTTGCCTATTAGAATAAATTATGTTGATAATCTTAAGTTTTCATGTTAGATCACAAATTATTGTTTACCTGGTTCCCATGATAAAATTATTCATTGTTTTACTATAATAAAGTTTTGGTATAGGTTCTTGTCCTAATTTATTTAGTTTTACCTTTTAACATTCTACCATTTGTTGACTCATTTCAAGTATTCAACACAGCACATCTACAGCATAATGTTTTTCTAGCTCTCCTAACCTTTCTTTAAAATTTTCATAAATGATTATGCCAATTATTGCCACTGTGCTTGTTGATAATTTTCATTATTTGTGATGCTTTTTAGTTGTATTCATGTATCTATTGACTGTCTTCCATATTCTATCATGTACCAGCATCGCATGGCGGGATTAGCTGTCATTGAGATTGCTCAAAAGATCTCAAAAGCTTGGCGTTCTTTGCAATCAGAATGGAAACACTCTAATAAAAACACATCAAAACACAGCAAGAAGGTCCGGAGAAAGGAAAAAATAAATTTGCCCAGCCAGAATAGAGGTGGTGCAGGTTGTAGTACGAGCAGTTCATCAGAGACATCGACTTCTTATAGCATTACAGAAGATAGACCATATGGTCGTTCTACAATGTCATGGCGAGATGTTTATTCTTTGGCTGTCAAATGGAGACAGATCTCTGAACCTTGTGACCCAGTTGTTTGGATTAACAAGTTAAGGTAATCCTTCTTCATGTTGATTCCACTAGCATACACAATTTGATGGTATCTGTTAGAGTCGCTATAGTTTGTTGTTTTGTATTCATGCGAAATTGCTGATCTTGGACACTATGATCTTCATTATTTACCAACTCACTAATAAAATAAATTCAAAAAGGAAATGAGAATGATAGTTACAAAATTGAAGCTTTAGTTATAGCTGACAATGGTCTGGGGTCAGGTTGGGTCCAAAGCGTTCCAGACTTAGGGGACATCCTGAAAGCGACCTGTTAATGCATTAATTTTATGCTTCTTGAAATTATAAAATATGTCAAAGTTTTAAAAAAATACTTCAAAAATACTATAATTGTATTAGATATGGTTTTGTAATGGTAAGCCATTTAGCAAAACACCCAACTTGAACATATATATTTTGGGCAGGTTGGCAGGATTGATTTACATTTTTCTAGTTCTACTTTATTAATTGAATTCATGCTCATTGTTTGTGGTGACAATTTTAGCCTGGTTGACCTGGATTCATTTGGGGCTGGACAAAGATTTCTTGTCTGAGAACCTCGACGTACAATTGGGGTTGTCAGAACTGTGTCTAGGTTTGGCACACATCAAGCTGGATTGTTTGAATTATATTTACAAAAGACATTATATATGTAATTATTTTTGAAACCTATATAGTTACTAAATTTTATTATATAATTAATGTGTATATATATATAAATATGACCCATTTGGACAATTTAGATTTCCTTTGAGTTGCCCAAATTTAATGTCAGATTGGTTTTGAACATTGGCATCTAGTTAAAATTAGGGTCAGGTTTAGGCTAGACTGAATGTCATAATACTTGTTCAATAGTCTTCCCAAACCTGATATTAATCCTTCTCTGTATTCAATGTTAGAAAAAATTGAGCATCCTTCTCCCATCTTTAACCTGGAATATAAGTTTGATCAACAACGTTTGGATTAGTTTCATTACTTCTCATAGTATTTGCCCATCTCTTGAATTATATAAAAATAGAGCTCAAATATTTGATTGCGTTGGTGTACTCTGAATTTGGGCTTTTCTGTGTTTCAGTGAAGAGTTCAATTCTGGATTTGGGTCCAACACTCCTATGATTCTTGGACAAGCAAAAGTTGTTCGCTACTTCCCTAATTATCAAAGGTAAAATCCTATTCTAATTCTATTTTAGAACCAAACTTTTTAAGAAATACTCATTATTTGTTAATGCTTCAGAACATTAGATGTTGCAAAGACTGTCATGAAGGAAAAAGAGTGTGTGTACAACAAGGCAGATGTTCCTATTAATGTATCCAAAGACGGAAAGTTAGAAGATGTGAGTTTAGCGATCGTCAATTTCATTCTACTATATTCATCATTGCTTCTTTTTGCACCACATTAGGGCTTTATGACTATTATTTCGCCAGGTTTTCATTTAACAGGTTTTCATTTAAAATGTGTGAATATTTGGCTCTGCTGATTTAGTTTTGCGTCTTTCTGCTTTTGTATATTAATATTTTATTTGAATAGCTAATGACTAAATACTATGTGTAGATTATGCACGCAGAATCCTGCTCTGACCTTTACAGCGTTGTCGGTGAGGACTTCTGGTTGGCTACTTGGTGCAACAGTACCGCATTTGAGGGGTAATCATAGCTACAAAACAAAAAAATATCATGTCTAAGGCATCTCAAATTTCTTGTGATGACCTAATTTCTGGTGGTTATGCTTGTTTCAGGAAGCGGCTTGAAGGGACCAGAATCACCCTATTGAAAATGTAATTTATATTCACCTTTCATGATTAGCTTTCGGTTTATATTTTTATTTTTATTTTATTTTTTCAATTTTATTTATTGTATTTACTTTTCTTTCAAAAAATCATATGATTTTCCAGGGAAGAACGTGGATATGACTTTGGAATCAAAACACCTTGTACGCCTACTAGATGGGATGAATTTGAGACAGAAATGACAATGGCATGGGATGTATGTCACCCCAGACCTCCAACTTGAGCCAATAGCTTATTCTCTTATTTTCTGAAAATATTTTATGGTGCTTGGTTTACTCATGTTTCAATTTACTTTAATGCTGCTACAATTTGTACTTCCGGAATGGTTATCGCAGCATGATCATCTCTGACCTTGAACATTATATGCCGCTACTAAATTGACACAATTTCAGGGTATGCACAAGGCTATGGGAGATGAGTATGAGCAATGTGTTTGCAACTTAGGGGTTTTTATACCATTTTAAATGCTAACAGTTTATCTTTCAGAACTGGTTTAGTCTAATCTGTCAAGCGAATCCAAGTGGACTACTTAATAGTTGAAATGAAAATATTCAGGTGTTTACCTTATTTGTCAGACTTAAGTCATCTGTAGGCATCATGACTTCAGGTGTTTATTTATTTTTTTATTTGTCAGACTTAAGAAGTAATAGGTCATCCATTAGGCACAGCAACTTTCATTGGAGATGTACTCATGTACAGCTGTAGCCTTACTGAATAGTTTTTTCCTGATTGCAACTTGAGGTGCTGGGCTATGTATGGTTACAAACAAGCTAATTTTAGTTGTATGAAAAATGACTTTGTATGATAGAATTCGATCCATATAAATTTATATTGATCTCGAGATTGAAGAACACTTCCTATTGAGGTTCCTGATTCTTGGATCCATTTGATTGTGTGCGTGCGTGTGCGCGTGTTTTGTGTGTTCCCTAAGCCTAGCCATAGGCTGGGGTTCTGGCTCACCCAAACTTGCATAAGCAGGAATTCTGAATGTCATGACTCAATTCTAGGTTTTCCCTTTGAGGAGGCAGCTGGATACAACTGGACAACAAGGCTAGTGGTTTTACACACACACACATTTTATCTCTTTCCCTCATTGTGTGTCAAGTCTAAGTAGTTACTCTTTTGATAGACTCATTGGGCAGCCTTTGTTGTCGGAATCTTTTTTATTTTTTTCTTCCTTGGTTGAATCTCCACGGTAACATTGCAATGTACCCAACTGTGGATTTGCAGGCTCTGTGCAATGCTTATTGTGGTGAAACCTATGGGTCTACCGATTTCGGTGTTCTTGAAAATGTGAGAGACGCAATTCTAAAGATGACATATTACTGGTAAAATGCAATTTTGAGTGTGGAAATTGTTTGTCTTTAGACAATTTATGCTGTTTATGTGAAATGAAACTGGATTACTTTTCAGGTACAATTTTATGCCGCTGTCTAGGGGCTCCGCTGCCGTCGGGTTTATAGTTCTGCTTGGCTTGTTTCTTGCTGCTAATATGGAGTTCACAGAGAGCATTCCAAAAGATGTGCAGGTGGATTGGGTTGCCATGCTGAACTTTGATCCAAACTCCTTTGTAGATTCTGTAAAGAGTTGGTTGTATCCATCTCTCAAGGTCACAACATCCTGGAAAGATTATCCAGATGTAGCATCAACTTTTACGACAACAGGATCAGTAGTTGCTGCTCTGAGCTCGTATGATGACTGAGCTCTTTTGATATCTAGAAAGGTGAGTGAACCGCATTACACCGCCTGTTAAATATATTAGAGGGTATTTAAATCTCCATTGAAAATGACATCATTTTTTTTTTTGTTTTCTCTGGCATATTTGAAGACCCATATCTATTTTTTGTAATCAAAATTAACACCACATGAATGGACACATTGCAAAGGTTGAATTTATTGCAATAATGATAATGAAATTGAATATAAAATGCCTTTTTTTTTTTTTGCCTTTAATGACACATGATGTTTATAATGATATTTTGAGTATGAAGAACAAGATACTCATTTTCCAATGTTATATGCTAAAGTAAGACTCAAATGGAACGATTTAATTTCAATGAGGCATACAAATGGTCACTTAATAATTATACTCATGGCTGTTTGAATTTAACCTTGTTGCAGAACATTACACGGAAAGCAACATTTTATGCAGTTGGTCTTTCCTGGAGTGGATTACTGTAGAATCTCGAACCAATGGAGAAAGCCTGGGTCAATTTGATCAAGATCCCCACACTCTCTGGTCTGTGTCATTAGAATCATGTATGCGTTTTGTACATTGGTGTACTGCTAGAGATTTCAAGTCCCCCAAACACCCAAAAAAAAAAAAAGAAAAAAACCCCAGTTGTCTTTAAGTACATTAATTTTTAAATATTATGAATATAAATAATTGATATAGATCAATGGCTTTTTCGCATGTTTCGGTTAGTTACTGTTTTATCATCTGTATCATTGTGTTTCACTGTAGCCTGCTTAGAAGGCATCTGCAATTTGAATATTTGATTATTGACTTTTGACATCCATGGTTGCGTTTTGTTTTGACATACATTATATCCGATGCTTCTTTCTACTGCGATATGATAAGGCCATTAGTCATCTCTCTCTCTCTCCCTCTCTCTCCCTCCCTCTCTCTCCTTTGGAAATGGGGGTGGGGGTTGGTTTGCGGGAGGTTTTGATGATGACATATGTATCCGACAGATATGACCTCAAAATATCATTCCTCAACGTCTATCATTGAGACGGTGGCTGATCACCTAAGCAACGGAATGGATAGAGACATTGCATCGGCAACCAAATTGATGGTTCTCTGAAAAAAATGTAGTTTTTAACCTTTATTGCACGAGTCCAACTATATTACCCACTCTAATTAAAACTTATTATAATAGATATTTACATTAATTAGGTATTGTTGTATATGATCAGATCAATAATTTTGGTGCTGTGGTAGGTACGATATGATATCTCGAGCAAATCCAACTTTGCAATTAAGAAAGGTTTTTGGTAGATTTCTTTAGATCTTGTATTTTGTGGTTAGATAGGAGGTCATAATCTGAATGAATAGTGGATGGGGCAAGATCCAAATGATGGTAATGTTTTTTTCCGTCAAAATAGGATAATTTTAAGCAGTAAAGGTTACATTTTGCTGGCAAAAATGTTTCAAGGCAGGGCCACAACTAATCAACATGGCAAATTTTCCACCTTTCATGTAAAAGTGGGAATTCATGTTCCGGTTGGATTTTACTTGGCAAGAATCAATTTTTATGGCACCATCCATTTCAATGACAAATCAATCAGAGAGGTAATGAAAACACGAATAGAGTGTCAATGCATGCCTTCATTAGTCAATATAATATAAGAAAATGGCACGAAGAAGTAGTAACATTAATAATTAAGACTTGTGGGATGATAGGTTGTGTGACGTTGGTGTGGTCCTGTTAAAGAGAGTATCCGAATGAGCTTGAGAGATTTCCATGCTCAAAATCAGTGGGTGTGATTCCATATGTGCATGTGATTGTAATACAGACATCATCATGGTATCATATTCGATTATTCATCATATGAAGGATCTATATTCTTTAATCACGTTTTTCCAATAATTTTTAGGTATTGTTTGGCCCTAAAGATAGAAATCCTTCTAAATATTTATTTTTTATTTGGTGGTATGTCTTAAAACGATTTTCAAAATAAGCTGATTATTTAGGGCCGTTCAGAGAAGCTTTTACTTTTTACTTTTTTTACTTTTAAAAGTAAAAAGATGAAAGTTTAAAGTGTAAAAATTTTGGTAGTTACATTTAAAAGTTTAGGTAGTAAGAAATTCTTGATACTTCAACTTTTAAAAGTGACTAACAAAATTTTGTACAGTGAGCTCATTTGGTTAAGTTTCTACTTTCTATTTTTTCTTATTATCTCAATTTTTAAAAGTAACTAACAAAATTTTAACATTCAAAATGCTTTTACTTTTAAGAATAGAAAAATAGGAAGTAAAAGCTTAACCAAACATGCCGAAACTTCCATTTTATCTTTTTTTTTCAAACGTAAAAAAAAAAAAAAAAAGGAGAGAGAGAAAATAGAAACTTATTCAAACGGGCCCTTAGAAGTAAATTGAAACAATTTTTGAAAATCATATTTTTGGGATGGAAGTTAAAAAAAAAAAAAATTAAAAATTTAATTTTGTCCTCACAAATATTTTATACCAATCCTACCTTCATTCTAAAATTACAATATTATAACATGTGTAATTTTAAAATTTCTAATAAAACTAGCACAAGTACTCTCTTTTTATTTTTTCCATATAAATGTCTTTCTGAAAAGTCTTTTTTATAGGAATTACATTTTCTAGCAGAGGACTTTCTTTAATCTTTATGAGGCACAACACTTGATCATTTCTCTTGCCTCGTTTTGACACGTGCGAATCGAGCAGTGACCCCGACACCTTTCTCTCTCTGACCTGCCCTTTCTGACTTTCTTCTTCTCCACCCTCTTTCAATCCATGCTGCTGCTTCTTCTTCTTCTGCAATAGTGCGCATACCTGAAACAAAAAATGGTTACCTTAAAATAAATTGTGAACTTAAAGAAAAATTCTAACGTGCGCATGCTAGCTAGGATATGAATCCCACTTTATCGTGATCAAAAGCCACGAAGAAGCACACACATGGGAACTCAAAAGTTTCATCATGATATTTCTGGCGCATATTAGCGCCTGCATATATTAAAAAAGACATGTGTATAGTAGTGCTTCATGCCAAAGATTTTTCTCACCTTTCTCATGTGAAAAATGCTATTCGAAGTTTTACCAGTTCCTTTTACCATCCCGTCCAATTTAATACAGGCAACAAGCAACATTGCTATGCGTCTAAAAGAAAAAAGGATAATTTTTTGAGACATTTATCATTATAAGAATGGAACCAAATCAAATGAGTCCTATTAAGTTTCCAATCCACTCTAAAAGTTTAAGACTGTAAGTGGAGGGCCCAATACATGCAGGGGCAGAGCTACATCTGGGCTAGGGAGGGCTATAGCCCGCCCCAAACTTGCCAATTTTTTTTTTTTAGTATTCCTAATTTTAGACGCCAGTTCGTAAAATTGACTGTTAGATTTGATGATCTTCTTCTATATGTCATGTTTGCAAAAAATCATAGTGATGGTTTTTGAAAAATGTCATTGTGAAAATATTCAACTTATTCGTTCTTCAAAATATCACCATTTTTTTAACATTAATTTTTTCAAAAACTAACCGTCGGATCATTGTGATTTTTTGCAGGCATGACATACAGAAGAGGGGCATCTAATCCAACGGTCAGTTTTACAATATGTCATCTAAAATTAGCCATATGGAGGTGACCTGACGCAAAGTTGAATCAGGTGTATGTGTGTTTGGTGCTTATTCGTTCTTTATCCTAGCCCAGCGTAATACTAAATCCTGGCTCCGCCCCTGAATACATGTATATGAAGTTATAGCAAGTTTTTCATTTAGGCGATGTGGGACAAAATGGATTCGGATTCTATTCTGCTCTGATACAATATTAAGTTTTCAATCCAACCTAAAATTCTAAACTTGTAGGTAGAGATTCCAATATAGGTATATGAAGTTATAGCAAGCCTTTCATTTAGGCGGTGTGGGACAAAGTAGATTCTATTCTTCTACAAGTCCAAATTTGGTTTTGTTCATTTCAATTTCATTCTCGGGTCCAATTAGTTTTGATTTTGGTTTGAGAGAACTATCTTACCTAAGTTTATTTAGATTCTAATTTACATTTAAAGCGAAACAAATAAACCCGTCTTGCATGCTTAATTATGTGAATAATTTTGGGATAGAATAGAATTTGAAAAAAAGAAAAAGAAAATCAAATTCATGTGAATAATTCTTGCCATATAAGTTGTGAAGCTAAACCCATAGAAAAAATGTTAAAAAAATGAACATCTAGTGAAGAAAACATAGAACCTAAAAAAGATTAGGTTAATTAAAACTTACCAGCTGGGAGACTTTTCTTCTTGTCCTTGTTCTCCATCATCATCATCATCAGCTTGTCCACTTTGTTATGACCATTGGATTCTTGCATTTCAACATGATCAATATTGCAATTCTTCAACTTAGCAGAAGCAAAGAGCGACGTGGCATTCATCTGCTTGTTAATCATACGGGCCGCGTAGTATGGGATCTTGAATTGCTTGGTCTCCTCAGACTTCATCCTACCATTGATGAACATTAAGCAATCCATCAAGCTTTCCTTAGCCAACCCTTTCATATCATAAGCCTGTGATCTGCGCCACAGGCTCTTACTGTGAGGACTCACCGTACTTGATAAACACAGAGCTCGAGTTGAATCTCTAATGGCAGATTCTGGGTCTCTAAGTAACACATAACATTGAGCTCTATTACTATAAAGAACAACTCTTTCCTTTCTCATCTCTAATGGGCACAAATCCAAAGCTTTTGAGTACTTCATCACAGCTTCTTTAATATCCCCCGACCAAAACCTCTGATTTCCTTCTTGTTTCATTTGACCCACCAAAATCTCTCTCTCTCTCACTTCTTCTTCAGACATTAGTTTCTCTCTCTTCCTTCTCTCTACCTTCAAATCCCATATCTCTTTCAATGCTCTCTCAGCTCTTGTGCTCTTCAATTTAAAATTCCCATATTTGATTTTATGATAATCTTGTAACAGGGCTTGTGTAATTGCTTCTCCTATTTTTTTTCTCTTTCCAATGCTTCTAAGTTCAACCAAATCAGCAAGAAACAGAGCTGCAATATCTATGACTTTATATCTTGTTTCTGGGTCTTTGAGAAGTAATAAAAGACAATGAATTGCCATGTACTGCCAATCATCTGAAGATCTACAAACATTACAGAGACTTTCTATAACTTCCTTTAAATCTGCAATTTTTTTTCTTCCAATTTTGGTGTAACACAAACTTCTAATAAGTCCAATTCCAGCTGGTGAATTTCGATTGGCTAACCCACCCCAAATTCCACACAATATCTTCAAGAAATCTTCATTGCAGATTATATTTATTGATCTCTCTTTGCATGCAAAGCAATGAAGGAGATGAAGACACCAGCACTGAATTTGACTAGCCCATTCCTCTGCCTTTCTGTTCTGAATTTCTTGCCCTCCAACTCCTCTTGTGAGAAGGTCACAATGGTAATTCAATCTCTTTGAATCCTCCAAGCCAATAAATTTATAATAAATAACTTCAGGGCAAGTTGAAGCTATTTCCATGGCTAAATTTATAGTCTCTTCTTCATACACAGCAACGGCTTCAAAGGTTTTTTCATGGCTAGCCAAGTGACCAAGTGCACGAACCGCGACTCGTTGCTCGACCCAACTCATTTTACCTCTCATAAGCTCCAATAATGGCGGCACCACGCCTGATTTAACAGCTGTCAATGCGAATTGAGGCTTGTTCATGGTATAAGAGCCGATAATATGAGCTGCATAATATGGGATATAGATGTTCTGGTCTTTAAGAAGCCAGTTGTCTGTGTTGTTGATGCCTTTATGGATTAGATTAGCCATACATTTAAAGATGCCGAGGGATGGAAATTCTGGGTCATCTGGTTGGGTCATGGCGATCCTCCAGAGCCCACTTAATGCTAGGATGTGTTCTTGGTCGTCACAGTGAGGCATGTGTTTGAAGAATTTAGAGATTCTTGCTCTTCTGAGAAATGGGTCTGGCTCATTCATGGTGCAGAAGAAACAACATGGTTTGGTGCAAGTTTTGTCTACGAGGGTTCTTGTGTTCTTGCTTGTTGGGTTGTTTTGTTGGTGTGAGTCCATAGCTGAGAGAGAAAGAATTGGAATTCTGATTGGCATTAGAAAGATGGACAAGTTTTGTTGAATTCTTATGGGAGGTGTGTCATATTAGGTGCATTTTTCCCTGTGTGTGTAAGAGAGAGAGAGAGAGAGAGAGAGAGAGAGAGAGAGAGAGGTAGTGGGTTGAACTTTCATATACATGTAATGAACCACTAATTAATATTTAAACAAAACCATCCAGTAACCGGGCCACATCATAGTATATATTAGGTCAGGTCAAATTGGACAAGGGCAGGACTTGCACTAGTTCATTTGGTTTCAATAATTCTTTTCCTAAGTTAGCATGCATTTTCCTTCTAACATATACTGGTCTAAATGGGTCTCAATTTGTAAATTAATTGTGTTAGTCCTTCAAGGAATTTCAACCAATATCCAAATTAAGCATTCTAAATTTGTAAAATTCAACTCAAAATTAACAAGCTGAATTCATTTATTAAAAAGGTTGATTTAATTTTGGTGTATGCACCAAATATTCTACAGCAAACATAATAATAATAACTAAAAAAGTGCACATAATTGAGTTAATTAACCTAGTTAGTTGAGTCCAGAGTGATTGGACCATGCGCACTCTATATACTCTAGCTATGAAGGAGGCAGAGGAAGAAGAACACCATTTTCAAAGATTCAAAGTACGATCCTGAAAAGCTAGAACTTTAAAATATTATTGAGGGTAATTGCAGAAGATATGCAAGCTAGCTAGCTACCCAGTCGTGATGATTCTCATCTGGGTTCCTTCAGAAACCAAGTAAAGGTGGCTATGGTCCCCTCCATAACAAGCCAGTCAATGATCTTCATATTCAAATTAATCTGATGATGAGTTCACTAAATTTATATGAAAAGAGCCAAGAGTAAGAGGTCCCCCACCACCAGTTTCCAACTCAAAAAGTGAATAAGAAATTTCAGAATATATATATATTGTCAAGTACAAGTGGGTTGGTCTCAAGAAAATGCGGCTGCATAATGAAAAGCACATCTTGATCATGGGTTTTTAGTTCTGGTAGCTTGGTTTAATAATGGGAGTTTGCCTCAAAAAAAGTGATTTTTTGAACCATGATTATGATCAGGATCTGTGGTTGTTTAGTTCTCATTTTGACATCTGTCTGTATCGAGAATCAAGATTCATTATCTGGTTTAATTTGTTCTTGGCCATGATCAATTTCGATGTCTGATAAGCACATGCACATGATCTCAGGAAAAGGGTAACTCAGCGTGATTAAAGGAAGCTTATTTTCTGGGTAAAAGGCCGGCTTGCCAAAAGAAAGCAACATTTAGGACTTAGGAGTACGTCCAAAGAGTGCATGTGAGAGATACTGATGAGCTAGCTAGAGACTGGCATGGGATTTTCGAATGCTCAATGTGGTTCGACTTCTGGTATGTGCTGAGCAAAAGGGTAGTTTAAATATTGAATTTGAAGAATGAAAATGATATTCTTTCCTTGGCTTTTTCAATTACTTATTCTTTCATTTAATTTGGGTTAGCAAATTGCATTTAAGTATATGATTTGAAAGAAATCATCATGTCAAAATTTGCTGACTTAACCAAAATCAGCAAACACTTAAATGACCGATAGATCTCGACCATTTGTATGATGATTTAGGCCGGGCCACTTGAGTGATATAATAGTCATTCAAATGTTTATTATTTTTGACTGATTTACTGACTAGATCATAACTTTATATGTTGATAATGTAGCACTAACATGACAAGGAAGTGTTATTAATTTTAAAAAGAAATGATAGGAACGTATAATACTACCCCTTAAATAATCAATAATGTATGTTAGGAGTTATAGAAGTCAAATAATACAACACTGTGAATTGATTTTTAGTCCAAAAACTTAATTTTGGATAGGGATTTTATGCATTGAATCCTCCTCCAAAAAGGTTGTGAATCATGTGCCAAATAAAAAATGTTCATGACCACTTAAAGAGGAAGAAAATACTTATATTTCTATCAAAATTTCACATTCCTTTCATTTTCTCACGATGGTGGGTTTGCATTTGCTGTTAATCATCCTTTTGATCAGCATGTATTGATCACTCTTTTGATCAGCACCTATTGATCACCTGGATCAACAACTGATATACGTCCACATAATGGTTTGAGGGGAGGATCCAAAGGTCCTCATTTGTTTGTTTTGACTTTAACACTAAATGACAGTTTTTTTTTTTTTTTTTTTAGCAATAATCTTATGTTTCTCACTCACTTTTTGAGCAATAATCACGGTGATCCAATGGTCAAATTTTTTTTTTTTTAAAATCACTGTAAAAAACTATAACTATTTTGTTCTTCAAATTATCATCATTTTTTCATGGATAGTTTTTTCAGAAACTGACTGTTGGATTATGTACTGTTATTTTTTGTCATTTTTTCATGGTCAGATTTTCAAAATTTATTTTTCTACTGGCCATATGGATGAGGTCTATTAGCATTTCTGAATTTCTGTTATTTTTAAATCAGCTCAAATCTAAGGCTTTTCTATTAATTGTAACTTCTTAGTGTAGTCTTGACCGCACTAGATTGATGTTATCAAAAAGGTTATCAACAGGAAATCCAAAGTTGGGGTGGGATGGGAATCCCAAAAAAAAATTAATAGTAATAATATATTTATATCACAAAATAGTCCTTTAAGGTAAATGCTAGATGGACCAAATCTTAAATCAAAATTTTGAAATGTATATAAATCAAGACTATATTATTCTGACACATCATTTAATTTTAAAAATTTGGTCTATTTAATATTTTTCGTCCTTTAATTGGATCAGCGTGCTTCAATTAAGTCAACATCGAAGAGGCACCTACAGATTCAATGAGCACATCTCAATCTCTACTCAGCATTCAGCAATCAGTATAGATAGGCAGATAGCCAAACCCCTTGCATGAGTCGGCTGACCATTGATAGCAATCAACACCCCCACATGAATAACAAGGTATTAAGTCGCAGTTCATCCATCTATAAGTCGCAGTGTTGATAGTTTAATTTGCAGCCCTATTTAATAAATGTTATTTATTAGTTATCATGATTGTGGGAACCAAAATCCTCATGTTCAGCTAGTTACTAGAAGGACTGATCGGAGAGCTACATGTGGCAACTTTCATCCCGTTTCGTTCGGGCCTCGAACCAGCTTCTCGCGAACCAACGCGGAATGGTAGGGCCAGCCTCCACATGTAGGCAGCAGAAGGCCCAAATGAGTGGGCGGCAGACCCACGTCTGGTCCAAAGCAGGGGCAGAATGACTCTTCACCCACATTCTGTCGTACGCCCATTGATGGCCATTAATGGCCATTAATTGTCATTAATAGGCAGAAATGCTGAAAAGATCTTGCGGAGCTTATTCAGTTCAAGGATGGAAAATCGACGGCGGGGAGCTGAGTTTCGAGATCAACCGAGAGCAGAGATGCTCTTGTGAGCACAAGGGAAGAAGGGGAATGTTTGTCCACTTCTGCGCATTAATTGCACATCCCCTGACCTGCCTGCAAGTAGCATTTAATGTGACGGAAACCTCCTCCGACTGGAAGGGCAGTTGCACGCATCCCTAAACTGAGTCCCCCTCTCTTTTATCTGAGGGATGGTGGGACGAAGGAGGGTAAGTCACAACGGAAGAGTAATTTCAAAGCTCCCCAAGAACTCTCATTTCCTTCATGTTTCCTTTAGTTCATAAGTTTGAGTATTAATGGCAGATCCCCTAACTTGCCTGCAAGTAGCGTTTAATGCGACGGAGACCTCCTCCGGCGGGAAGGGCGGTTGCATGCATCCCTAAATTGAGTCCCCCTCTCTTTTATCCGAAGGTGGGTAAGTCACAATGGAAATGTAATTTCAGAGCTCCCCAAGAATTTTCATTTCCTTCCTGTTTCTTAAGTTCATAAGTTTGAGTATTGAGTTACTGACTTAAGCATCGGAAGGTTTTTGGCAAGCTTCACATCGGAGTATCTTTAGCTCGACAGTGTTCCAACCAGTTCCACCGAACGGGAGAGCTACCTCAAAGTTAGAGTTACGTCTATTGGGTAAGACCGAATTCTGTTGCCATGTTAGTACAAAAAGTAGTAGTCCAATTAACCACATTTTTAAAACATTTGACATGCAACTCTAACAAAATTTTCATTTTTGTGCATTGCACAAATGAGCATTACTTTATGTCCTTAATTTTAATTTGTATTTCTAATTAATTCGAACTATTCATTTTTTTATTGAGGAGAGAGTAAAAAATGAAGGGGAGGTATAATTGAAAGATTAGGAGGATTGATTAGGGATGCATGCATTACGGACATGCTTTTTTGAAACTTAAAGCATTTTCTTACATGAAATAAATGATGTCGCGGGCACTATCCCATCATTCTTCTACATCATAATTTATTAAAATTTTAAAATGTAGTTTAAATGGGCTATCTACTTCAAACTTAGTAGGCCCATGAGCCCATCATCTTAGAAATTAGAATCCCTGCTTGCCTAATCACAACCTGGAGTGGCAATTCGTGTTGGCAAGTCATATCGAGACACAAGTATTCCAGTGCATATGTCATGCCAAACGCCATTTTCTTATTTTGTAGTTTTTCAAATGCTAATAGGATTTGATTATTACGTAAATGATCATTTAAGGATTGGTTCTTAAATTAATTTAAGTACCATATCATTTTCTCACACAGGATTGGTATTTTAAAAAATCGACCGTTGGATTAAATAATTTTCTTATACATGTCATTAGTGGCGGAACCAAGTGTTGATGAAGGGGGGCCAAGGCCCCCCCCTCATCTTTTAGGTTTTCTTTGCATTACATATATCCTACACAAAGGAAACATGAGGAAACATGAAGCAAGCTGCTAATTCCCCCCCAGCTTTTTGTCTTTAAGGTTTGCCCCCCCGACCAAAACCTAGTTTCGCCACTGCATGTCATGTCTGTCAAATATTAAAGTGAGGAACAATCAGTTTTCAAAATACAGTTCGTGAAGCACTCTAACAGAATTTACCATTAGATGCTATAATAATTGTTTAACGGTCTATATTTTGAAAACCTACCGTTGAATCTCTGTAATTTTAGGCAGACATAATATACATAAAAAGATTTTTATTCAAACAGTCGATTTTAGGATAGATTTTTATTCAAACAGTCGATTTTAGGCAGACACATTATTCAAAGTTCAAACAGTCGATTATTCAGACGATTCAGACAAATCCAAACCGGCAAACTTCCTATTAGGTTCAAGTTAAAGTCATATTTACAAGCCATGCTGGGCTTTGTAACCTCAGTCACGGCCCACAACATTGTATATGGGCTGAAACAGCAAAGCTCATCATTATGCTCGATGAGTGGATAAAACCGATGGGTGTGGATATTGCAGCCCCAAATATTGATTTTTATGCCCCATAAATTACTATGCCTAATATGTCCATAGGCAAATTAACCATCAAGAATATCAGAAAAAAATGGATGCAGTGAATAATAAGATTAGGACTAAACTAGGGTTGGGGATATTTTAAGAAATTATTGAGTTTTGTTGATAAAAAATGAGATTTAAATTACATATGGGGACTTGATAGCATTTAAATGGGTTGCAATATCCCCACCCAAAACCGATTCCAGGCGAGTTTAATACCTTGGGGCCCTGGTTAAGAGCATGTAGCTCAGCAGTCATCTCTCATATCTTTGTGGCCCAAGCCTTGTTGGCCAAAACCCAACAATACATCTGGCTAATTTCTACCTTGTATAAGCGTATGAGACCCACTGGTCCCTTCTACTCCTTCCAGGGAGCATCCTTCCTCATTCAACTTTGTGCAGTTTTGCGGCAGAAAAGCCCATGAAATCAATGGTTTGTTATTATAGGCTATAATTTATAGCCTTAATTAGTTGCCACTATTTCGGTTAGATAAAAATAATATTGCCATGTATCCACACAGACCTCCCACAATTGCGAGAAAGTCGAGTATTCATGCAGAAATATGGTTCCAACAATATATCAACTTAAACAATATATATATATATATATATATAGAAAATGTTCTAGTCAGCAAAATCTCACTTTAACTAAAGTCAGTAAAGAACACGAGCCCTTAGATTCTCATTCATTTAATGGATGATTCATCTCAAGATTCCAATCCAAGGATTTGTATTCTTTACTGATTTTAGTTGAAGTGGGGTTTTGCTGACTTTAACATTTTTCTATATGTATATATATGTCAACGAAACATACATGCATGTAGGGATACAAAATGTACTAGTACAAGGTCAGGCCCCCAAAACCCCATAAAAATGCACGAGTACTTGATGGTGTGAGTAACTAGTAAGTCTCACATATTTATTATGTTTAGCATTTGATGTCATTAAACATACCAATACTAAAATGCAAGGAATTCCATCAATATGATTTCGTACCCACCTTTGTGTTTGTACGGAAATTCCATAGATGGAAGTTTTTCTAGCACTCAAATCAATATAATTTTGATTAGGAAACTTCTTATTTTCCTTTTTTTTTTTAATTTCTTTACATTAGTTAAATTTTAAACCATATACTCTACTCCATAGTTATAAATTATTTATAAGTAACCATGAGAATTAGTCATGTCAAAAATTCAAAAATCTTGTTGACGAAAATAAAAATCAGGTGCCCTCCTCTACAGCCACCTGTGATTAAAATTTTTAAAAACTGACCGTTAGATTAGATACCCTTATAATGTATGTCATGTCTGCCAAAAATCACAACGATCTAACGGTTGGTTTTTGATAAAACTGACTGCTAAAAAATGATAACATTTTAAAGAACAAAAAAGTCATAATTTTTTAGCAGTCA
>JAESVK010001383.1:178451-196668 GCA_017140935.1 Hamamelis virginiana | reverse complement strand
AAAAATTTTCATCACAGATGACTGTAGAGGGGGGGCACCTGATGCATCTTGCATCAGGTGCACCTTATAATAGCACCTCTATATATATATATATATATATATATATATATATATATATATTTGATATTTGATATTTTGGACATTTAGTTCAAGACATATATCCCAACAACATTCTTGTAAGTTGTAATCAATGGCGTGGCGGAACCAAGTGTATGGGTGGGGGGGCCATGGCCCCCTGACTTTTCATTTTCCTTTGCTTATATATACTATATGTATATATTATATATCTATGAAGTAGCAAGAAAATCAAATTGGCCCCCCCTAAATTATGGATAATCTAGTTATCCACGCTTTGATGCCCAATTTTTACTACTATAAGACCAATAAAAAATAGATTGGAGACTAAATTAGTAGTCCAAATTAGCCCATCCTCAACCCAAATAAGTAGCCAAATCCCAAATCCAATTAAATAATAACTCAATTGTTGAACTTAAATGTTTGGGATTTGAGAATAGCTCACTTAAAAAAAAAGACATGTGTAATGTAGTTTAATGGGTTTATTGTTTGTATTTGTTATTGAGTTTTTATTTATTTAATTGGTTGAATAAGTTAGCTTGTGATATATTTGCAGTGGTGATAGGAGGTTTGGGATAAACCTAATGAAAATCTTATTTGTGATTAATTATTGTAGTATGGTTGTAGAAGGTTGGGAGTGAACCAATTGAAACATATGATTTGATTTGATATTTGATATTTCTTCAATATGATTTGACTATCATTCCATGGGCTTGCGTTCATTCACAAGTTCCTTTTGAATTTCATGTTTCATAAATATCAATGTATTACAAACCTATGGTTTGTAATTTGTTATGTGTATTCTAAGTGTTTTTTGAAGTTCCATTGTTTGATAATTTTCTTGCAAATATTGATAAAAAGAAGAAAATTTTTTTTGGCGCCTCGAACTCAAATCCTAGTTCCGCCCCTGATTGTAATATTAAGTCCATATATCATTCTTCATCTTTCTTATTTCCATATTTTATTTATCATTTAATGTATCAACATATATCAGATTAAGATTTCTAAACTCAATAGCATCTGCTACTATACGAAAGGAGTGTAAGGTGTAGGATTTTTTAGTGTAAATCTTCTAATTATATTGGAAATCAGAACAAAGATTAATATGAAAGGGAAAATGCAGATTTGCGAGGGTGATGAAAGAGATGGATTTCATTTTACCAAAAAAAAAAGAGAGAGATAGATTTCAAGTAACTGTTTGGAACGAAGAGGAGAACACGAGTTACTTGAATTCTATATATTTTGGAATCAGGTTTGTAAATTAAATGACACATATAGTCTAGCTGTAATTCTTAATTAGAAGAAATATTTTTTTAACGGATATTTTATGTATGTAAAATAGAAGACACAAGCTCTAGAATTGGCTTTATATATCAGTATAGATTATATTAGTTACGGTGAGTGATCATTTTAACATGTCATTCTCCCATCAATTATTACATCATATGGTGAAAAATAATAATAAAATGATAACTCAATTTCAAGACAAAAGCCTCTACGATTTCTACCGAACTGTAAAAAGCATTTCAAAATTAATCTAAGTTGAAAGAATTTCTCACCTAAAAATGATAGGTAGACCAACGACAATGGACTTGAAAAAAAGAGGGCACGTTGGGATTTGGAAGGGTATTCTACTACTGGAAAAATATTAGATCCGGCGGGTTCTTCCTTTAGAAAGACGGCCAGGCAAGGCGAAATTTTGGTTTAGAAGGTACGCGACCCTAGGTAGCTCTAGACCGGGGCCCACATTTTGGCGGTGGGCCGAAAATCCAACCCAAGTTTGCTCACCTCTGGTGAAGACTTATATGACAATCATTGCCATACAACTAGACATTTGGAAAGTGGAAACTCCATTGGTCTGTCACACTACAAGGGCCCACCTCCAAAATCAAGCCACAACTATTGCTCTAAATCCAAATACTCCCAAATCAAAAGCCAGCAAAGTGTCATTTGATGCTTCACGTAATAATGGCATTTGTAAAAGTAATCTCGTGATGTGGCACTATATATATTATAGTCTATATATTACCTGGTATCACATGGACCTAAACCCTGTGAGGGCCCATTACAGACTGTTTCGAGCGCCACATTATTGTATTTTTTGTTTGATTAGAGCCCATGGGCCCCACCAAAGTCGAACCTTCTTTAGTCTTTCCACCATCGATCCAACGGTCCGTTGGATGGTGGGTCCCTGTGTGTGGACGGTGCTGATTCAACTTAACGGCTCCGAGTCTAGCTAGGGCTTATATATACTCCTTTACTACTATTGTACCATCACACTCTCCGACGCACTCATTCTTTCTTCGTGGAAGCCATGGAGTACAAAAGTGCATTAGGTCTAGCTATGATCTGCATTGTAGTTGCCGGCGTCGGAGGCCAGTCTCCGGCAGCGGCACCGACCAAAACCCCAGCAACTCCGACGACTCCTGCTTCTTCACCAACTACTGCGACGGCGCCTTCGACACCCAAATCATCAGCTCCTGTAACAGCTCCGACATCGGCACCACCTACATCTGCTTCTGTTCCTGCCAAAGCTCCGGTGAAACCGGCTGTTCCGGCGCCAGTTTCGACGCCTGCCTCGTCACCGCCTGCTAAGACGCCGGTTAGCTCGCCCCCTGCTTCGGTTCCGGTTAGCTCTCCTCCTTCGCCTCCACCGGCCAGTTCTCCTCCTGTTCCGGCGCCGACTACTACTCCGGTGGCTTCTCCCCCGGCACCGGTTGCTGCACCGACCTCTGAGGTTCCGGCACCGGCTCCACCCAAGAAGAAGAGTAAGAAGCACAATGCGCCTGCCCCTGCGCCCGAGGTGTCGAGCCCGCCCGCACCGCCAACTGAAGCACCTGGACCGAGTTTGGGAGCGACCTCGCCGGGTCCTTCTGTGGCAGATGAGGTATGTTTTCTCTGTCATTTCATCCATGGTTTGGTTCTAACATGCGCTGGGTTGCAATGTGCATCCAGATCTAAAACTTTGATAATAGAAACTAGATCCATTCTTTTCTGTCAGTTACTCAGTTTTATTGCATTGCTTTTTTATGGCATTCGTCGTTATTTACCGCGTTAGGCACACGATAGTGAAATCTGACTAAATTTTCCTAAAATAAACCGACTGCTTGTGCATTGTGCTGCGCCATTGTTCCTCGCCAACCGTCGCTGCTCTCATATGAACTGTGAAGGAGAGACATTGTCTCTTTTGCTCGAACATTTTCCATAACGGCAGTGCTATAATCCGCTACCACAAGTGTTTTCTCTAAAACAGATCTGAGAACTTTGTGCATCCATGGTGCACGATAGCAATAGAGTAATAATATACCCTATATAAGACTTATCAAAAAAAAAAAGTTATAGTATAAGTGTTTGCTCCACGCGCCTTTGAAGTGCGTGGGATAGACCCTCCATACAAAGTCTTTGAAATGACAGTCTTGGTAGGCCTACGCCTAGTGACAGCACAATAACAGATTGTGTTTTGCACGCGCTTACAGATGCCGGGATTGATAGCCAAACCAAACACCTAAAAAACTGCTCAATTACCAGGTCCCACACACACCCAAACGCACGGAACTGGGAAAGTAAATAGTAAATACACTAAAGTGAAACGAAACCCGAAATACAGAACCCGAGGACTTACGATAAAGTCTATCAATATGCAACACACCCCATGTGCATGATAGCAATAATTCATGTCCGTTACTAATAACATACAATAATTAATTGATTATATTATATATAATTTGATATTTAATTAATTGGTTTAGGGTTATTAATTATAATTTGAATTGTTGAAACGAACACAATTGCAGAACGGAGCAGAGAAGGTGAGGTGCCTGCAGATGGTGGTCGGAAGCTTGGCATTGGGATGGGCTGTCCTCGGTTTGGTCTTCTAGAGATGTTTATTATTATTGTTATTATTTTTTTAATCTTTTTCCCCATGTTCTGTTTATTAGTAGTATTATAAAACGGGCTCGCATCCTGATATTTGCCATTGTTTATTGGACTGTTACCGTGTATGGGGGATCTTCATCTACCACATTGGCTTGTATTCTTTGGAGAGTTTTGCGGGGAAACTTTGTACCTTTCTATTGACTATTATTTCCTTTTGAACTATTTATGGTTACTCATTTCATTTAACATTTTGAATTTATCATTCATATCTGCTTTTGTAATCACTTAGCCAAGATAACTAACACCAAGACCACAAATAATGAAAATTCATAATGGTAGAAATGTAATTTTCATTAATCTAACCTGGTTAGATTGTTTTAGTGAGTGAGCAGCTTTGGAAAAATTGATAAGCTTGCATTTGCATATATAAATTCTCTTCCAGAAATATTCCTCATGAATTGTCACAAAAGAGGGGTGCTATGGAGTAATTAGTTTTTTACTGCCCCAAAAGCGCTATTATTGAACAAAAAGAAGAATCAGAAGGCTATGCCGACAAAAAAGAAATTGTTGTTACTCCATATATGCATTCTCCTTGAGAAATATTCCTCATGAATTGTCACAAAAGGGGTGCTATGGAGTTATTAGTTTTTTTACTGCACCAAACGGAGCCTAAGAAAAAAGGGATTTCTCTTCTTACTAAAGTGCTATTATTGAACAAAAAGAAGAATCAGAAGGCTAAGCTGACAAAAAAGAAATTGTTGTTACTTTTGAGTCACCTTCCTAAAGTTGATATCATAAAAAGCAATAGGAATCTTTTTCCTTGCAACTGCAAGTCATTCTAACTTTGCATGTTAGACGAGGAAGGAAAAGAGCATGGGAGAGCCGAAAGCTAAAGGTGGAAAAGGAAAACTCTCCTCGGTGTCTTCTTTGTCTCGGTGCAATAACTAAACAAACAAGTCTCAATTTATGAGCTACACAACAAGGCCTTCGTCTCAAGTTTAAATCGTCCCAATTTTAATATGAATCTAAATTTCTAGTACAATACAAGCATTGCGAGTGTTGAAAAGGAGAAGATTTGCTTTGCTTTAATGAATTTATAATTTTAACAACATAAAGAAAAAAGAAAAAGTTTAAATCTTTTTTTATTATACACAAATGTAATTTAAAACGCAAGATATAATAAACGTCTCCTTCATTGGAACAGAGAGCATCAAAGATTTGGAAGAAGGTTATTTCTGTTCTGTAGTGTATGGGCCGATGTTAACTTTCTTAGGACCAAAGAAAAATAAAGAATTAAATGGTTCAAAATATTCTCGTTAACTTTAGCAAAGTTGGAAGTAATTCCATCGACGAATGCCAAATATGATCAATTTCATGACAAGGGAACTAATTAAAGTACAATTGCAAGTTGCAATGACATAAAGTAATTAAAGTTCCTACCCTTATTTCAAAAATTAAAAAAAAAAAAAAAAAAAGTTCCTACCCAGAGCAAAAGAAAGTAATTAAAGCATTGTTCTTATTGTTAATTGACAGAATGACAAGGGAAAAGGATGATATTTAGCAACCAAAAAGAAAAGAGTGAGCATATGATATCAAAATCATCAGGTGCTGGAAGCCATAATTTTCCAATATTCCTACTAAGGCCCACCAATGGGACGTGGAGGAAGAATCGATACATCAAGATGAATGAACTAAAATCATTCGTTAAAGTTTTGGTAATCTAATCTTTATACTTGATAGTCGATTTGATTTAGGGTTATATACCTATAAATTTCTTATTTAAGCATTTTATTTCAATAGGTCCGGTGATCTTTTTAGCATAACAAACATATAAAAGAATTTGGAAATTTTAAGACCTTATGCTATAAAATTGTATCTCGTGGTCTAAATTCAATGACTTTCGAATAATTTTTTGACACAAGCAACTTCTTCGATTATATAAATTTGATGTTATTGTGTGAGCTTGATAGTTGTAATTTACTTCATTTTAATTGTGCTTTGCTGCCTAACAAAATCGATATTAAAGATTTATTTAGGATGCGTTTGATCATTCCATGTGAATTGAATTATTTCATTGTATTTAATTTGCATACAATTTTGGGAACAAATCCATCCATGTGAATGAAGAAATTTTAAATAAAATTAAATTAAATTAAATTAAAAGAGCCAAACTGACAATCATCATTAAGAACGAAAGTTAAAGCATATGCATTAATTTCTTGAATCTCTTAAAAAAAAAAAATCTTATAAGACCAATTATGTTGTTAATGCCAACACTTTTAAATGAATCCATTCGAAATGATGAATTTAAACCTTTAATACTATTCTACAATTGTATTTAATTTTGAATTGGGCCTTATGCACAGAAACAAAGGGAGCCCTAAATGTAAGAATTTGACTGTTTCCATACGGACAAAGTTACCCACAGGCCCATTCTCCCCTGCACTGCTTGATTGCACCATGCCCTGCTGCTATGTCAGCTGTCACACAAGAGAAACTGGGAACAAATTATGAAGCAAATACAAAAGCAGTTGAAAATTCAATTACGTCAAGCAATTTAAAGCAATGTGGTCCAGTCCCTCATAAAAACTTGCACTGCCAGTGTAAATATTTTCAGACTAAAGTATAGGAAGGTAAAAGTGTAATTTTTTATACTTTAAATGGTATTCATTATATGGTAGGTATCAATTTTTCAAAAAGTAAACATTGCAATATTTTATTTGGTTCTTGGATCATATGGGTTGGATGTTTGTGGAAGAGTACAAGCTCACCGACATAGCAATAATTTTTAGGTCTCGTTTGCATTAATTTTTTTTTTTAAATCACTTTAAAAAAAAAAATTTCACTACAACTAAGAGATACAGTGAAAATCAATTCATAACTAGATAAGAATTGTAATTAATTCTCACATTTTGGACCGAAGCTGCAGGAGTGCAACCATCGGTGAACCATACTAATAATCAATCATTTACCCCTAAAAAAAAAAAAAAATACTAATAATCAATCTCAAGATTTTCTCTTGCTTTAATTATTTAATTATAATAACTTGGCAGTTCCATCAATATCATCATCATAAACATTCAAGTGTGAAACTGTTTGAATTTTTTTGTTCCCGCTCATTTTAGTCGTGGCACACGTGCAAAAATCTAAAATTGTGGGCTAGGTCGTACCTTATGGCAAACAAATGAAAATCTTACATTCCTACAATAGATATATTACTTTTTTCCTTTCTAGCACATGCATTAATGCATATATATATATAGAGAGAGAGAGAGAGAGTCAATATATGTTGATTTTCATGAAGCTCATAGTAGGGGCAGAGCCAGGGGGTGCTTGAGGGGTCAATTGACCCCATTGGCTTTTGTAAAAAAAAAATTTATACTTCTGAGCCTATGGGAGAAGATTGGGTAGAAGAAGCTTTTAGCCCCTGCTTATTAAGTGCTCTTTCTTGGTTGTCCAATGGTCTTTAGTCGTTATTAAGCCTGGTATGCCTCCGCCCTGTGTCCACAATTCCAGACCTTCAATCCAGGATCATGCCTTGGGCTTTCAATCCGAGATCATCCCTTGGGCTTAGTTCACATGTTCCTGCTTAGTTCGCATTACGGGTATGTGGCAAGCAAGAAAAACGTATTCGCCATAGTTACAATATCCTTTGCTTATAGTACTACTAGCTCTTGACTTAAGGGACAGTAAGTAGCTCACCAATTTAGGGTGTACGCCGTACGCGTCCCGTAGTCTAACTAGTACTCATGTCTATAGCAGTATGGTATATGTAACGTGTCTTCTAGAGGATTATTTCTAACTTTTTGCATTTCTCTCTTGTCCCCATACTTTTTGACTTTTGTTAAAAGAAAATTTTGCTGCCACACGCCTAGAGAATTTTGTTAAATGAAGTCTGTTGACTTAATTTCTAGAATTAGGGAACATTAATATTTACTCAAAGGTTTTGACCCCCCTCAATAAAATTTTGGGTTTTATACTAAAAGACCCTCCCTATCATAACCCAATACCATCAGGCCCCTCAAAAAACGAAGCTGATATAAACCGGTTTTATGATATATTAAAAGACCAAAATAACCTCTTCCACGTCTTAATCACCTTACCCCACCAGATCTTTGTTTGGGAGTTTCCTTTTCTGCCTGCGCGAATATAGGAAACCGTAATCGTATACATTCGAACTCCTTCACTACACGAAGCTAAAAATCTGGAGAATAGCATATTCAAATCCGAAACTGGGTCGGTGATTATTTCCGTCGGAGCTCTGTTCGTTTGTTTTCCAGGATGACGATGAAGAAAAAATCGGCCATGAGAAAAACATCAAAAGTGGTTTTGAAGGGAAAGAACATAGAATCGGCCAAAACAAGTAAGTATTTGAGTTTTTCACCGATTTTTTTGATTTCCTTCCAATTTTTTTTGGTATTGTGCATTCCATTGATTGTTTTTGAGGAGAAAAAATGGGTTTTTATGTTGTTTTTTGTCAGTTTCGTCAGCGCGCACATGTATACATTAGCAGCTACTATTTTTTTTGTTAGGTTTTCCATTTTACCCTGTTTTTAATGTTTTGATGATCCGTCATTGTGTAAATAACTAATCTTAATGTTTTTAGGGTTTGGAAGATTTGATTTTGAAATTCAATATTTCTTTATTTTATATGATTTAGGGTTTTTTTGTGAGTAATGATTTTTACATCACAAAGTATCATAATATTTGTAAAATGTATACAAATATTGGTTTTTTTGATTTGATTGGCCAGAACAAGATGTATAAAAACAGAGTAAGATGTATACAAAATTTGATTTAATTTAAATTAAAAGATATTTTTTTTTTTCGGGATATTATTTTTGTTATTGTATACATTTTGAAATGTATACATGCGTATTTATCAAAATTTTTTGGTTGTGTTTTCAATTTTTATAAAATTTTATAAATGTATACAAGTTTATTTTTTTTTTATAATAGCAGTATGTTTTATTTGTAATATTAGTTTAGCTTGTATAAATGTATACTAATTATTACATGTATACATTTGGAGAAAATGCAATTTATGGATTATTATCAAATAAAGCATCTTTTTTATATTTTGCTTCTAGTTTCTGGATAACCATGTCGACTTGTGTATATATGTTAATAGGAATCGGAAATGTGTAATTTGTTAAAATTTAAGGTATTTGGTTTATTATATTTTGATTATAGACTGTGTATACATGGTTACTTTGTATACTCGATATTAGATTTATACAATTTTATAAACCAATTATGCATGTTATTTTTCTTATGGAGTGATTGGGTCAAATTTCATGAAATGAAATGTAAAGGATAGCTTATTATACATGAATAACGTTGATGTTATGTAGTAGAGCTAATATAATTTTTTTTAATGTATACACAGGTTCAAAAACTACGTACAACTACAGATCGAACCTTCATGCAACAGTTTCGTTGCTGAATGAGGCAGTTCTGAGTGTGCAGCATAGGGAGGTGTTGAAGAAAACACCTTTTTGGAATCTTTATAGCGCAAATTTAAACGGAAAGTTGAATACTCAAATGTGCACGAAGCACGACTGCGACATATTCAAGATTCTAAACACGTATGATCCACTTAAAGGCGTATTCATATTGGCGAATACAGATGATGATTTTGCTTAAGTCATAGACTTGGATGAATTTTTAGTTTTTTACTTAATATAAATTGACTGAAAAAATAATATTTGTCTGTTTTAACAATTTTTTTTTTGTGATTTAGTTGGTTGGTGTTAAATGTGGATATGAAAATTTGGTATTTTGTGATATTAACCATATGGGTTAAATAGGCATTTTCTATAGTTATGATTGAAACCCTTATTTCTCCATATTACTGATTTGGGGTTTTTATGGTATGAGTGTAAAAATTTGGAATTTGATAATCAAAATGCATAATGATGCCAAAAAATGCATAGTATATACACACTTTTAAATTCAGATCCGTTTACATATCAAATAAGTAATAGTATACATTAAAAATTGACATAAACTTGTGCACATTATTTTTTGTTTAAAAAAATGACCTTCTCCTCTAATGAATTTGTGCAGTATATTGAATACTGCCAAATCAATGCTTTGGTCAATGCACCATGTATACATGAGCCTCATCAAATGCCAAATAAGCAAAAAAATCACTTGACCCTACCTTACTAATCAACCCTAACCATCTCATAGAATTATCGTAAAAATCAGGTTTCAATTGACATGAAAATACATGTTTAATTCGTAAAAAAATGATAAAGTATCTTAAAAACCCATAATATGTAATAGTTAACGGCTAAAAAAAACCAACTTAAAATAAGATGTTTTAAAACCAAACCACAAAATTAATGAAAACCTATCATCAACCATAATTGAATGTATACAGGACTAATATAATGTAACTTTTGAGGCCAAAACCCAAAAATAAGATACATGGATATATATGCAAGACAAAATGCA
This sequence comes from Hamamelis virginiana, assembly GCA_017140935.1. Taxonomy (NCBI): domain Eukaryota; kingdom Viridiplantae; phylum Streptophyta; class Magnoliopsida; order Saxifragales; family Hamamelidaceae; genus Hamamelis; species Hamamelis virginiana. Next base: position 186,255 of record JAESVK010001383.1, on the reverse strand, counting down.
AATAATGTTAAAAAAATAAAATTATTTATTGGCAAATAACATTAAAAATTCATACATAAATTGCTCAAAATTCATTGATCAAACAAAGGCGCCCTACAAGTTTTCCTGTTGTGGTTTCCTGATTTGTCACATCTCCCGCATGTAATATTTCTAACATTCTCGCCTCTGGAACGAAACCTCCTCTTCTTTGGCCTACCAGGCTGTGTTTTACTGTTGGGCGGACGTGTAAATTCTTCATTGCACGACCAATATAGTTGACCAATGGAAGGCACGGGGTAAATTGTCTCCGCATAAACCTCACGATATGTGGAAACATAAAAAAAAGGATCTACTAAATCATCCAAGCATAATAAATTAGAAAGTTATTTGAAAGTTATCATAAATTTAACAGCATAATATATGTATACGTTGAATGGATTTATGTATACATCAATGAATATATCGACCTTATTTAAAGATTTCATTATTTATAAATATAGACATGTATGTATACATGTCTATATTTATGTATACGTCAATGAAAATTATTCACCAGACAATGTAAATGTTTAGTATATGTATACAATATAAGAAATTGTATTGTAAACGATCAAACCTGAAAGTAGAAAAAAAAAAAAATGAATCTATTATTAATGTATACATTTAATAAGCAGTCCATGTTTTAAAAAAGAATTTATAGAAAAGTTTGTATAGGTCTCTGTTTTTTGTAACCGAGACCCTGTTTTCTAATTAGGTGATCAATGATCAAAAAATCTTAAAAAATGATCAATATATTCATGTTCTGGAGAATAAGAGATGATAGAAATAATAAAGGAAGTTATTAACTTAAATCTACTAATCTTATAGAGCATAAAAATATAATAAAGGAAACAGAAACTTAGATTTACCTGAACTGTAAATCCTGCCGGAGAAGAATGATGAACGGAGTCAATTTTATAAATTGACACCAGAGATGTTTAAAGCCTGGAAAAAAATGGAACTAACAAAAACAATATCCTGTAAACAATAATCTGCACTCTAAGATTAATATAAAATGCTAAGAACTTTGGAATCAAAAAAATCGTTAGATTGAAATGAAAAATATAAACCGGAAAAAGCGAAAAGGAATGAACATCGGCTGATGATATCCCGTTCAAAATGTATACCCCAAATTCGAATTCAAAAAAAAAACTTACCATATCCAACAAAACAAAAAGATACCGGCTGAGATTAAGAGATTTGAATTCAAAAAAACTTTCTATATCCAAATAATTAGCTGCATAAATTTCAAATAAATGCCCATCATTAATATGGAAAATTTAAAAACTTGCTAAAAAGAAGGAAGGGGTATAATAGACAACTAGAATTCAAAGTTGACTCCGAAATTGACCTGTAGGGGGGGATTGGTATAGATTCAAGTTCATTGGGCTTCTTGATAAATAAGATCCTACATAGGGGGTAATTGATCATTTTCCCTAAAATTTTTGGCTCCGCCCCTGGCTCATAGAGAATTGTGGGATGCATATTTTGAAAAATTGACCTTTAAATTACATACTCTTGTTATGGATGTCATGTCTGCCCAAAATTACAGTAATCCGATATTTACATTTCAAAATACAGATTGTGAAAAATTTTGACCGCTGAAAATTGTCACAATTTTTCTCAGTTACGTATCTAAGAAATTGACCGTTGGATCACTATGATTTTTGGCATGCTTGGTATACATATGCATAATATTTAATCCAACAGTTAGTTTTTCAAAATATGCATCTCTCAATCACCTATGAACTTCATGTATATATATAATGTAAAAATCCGAATACAATTTTTCTTTCTCTGGCTTTCCTCTTCTCTTTCCATTTGCTTCTAAATAACTCATTCTAACTCATTTCCTTTTTTTTTTTTGGTAAGTACATTCTAACTCATTTCACTATTATCTAAGTACAATTTTTTCCGTAGATTTCGATATTTTACCATTGTCGATCACTAATTCTAATATCGTTTCATTTGACCCCTTTTTTTTTCTCAAATGACAAAATCCATGCATTCCATTCTTTCTCCTCATATTTATAGTTTCAGTCTCATTTCTCAAATCTTGTTCTTTTTCATTTCTCGACCTCATATTTTTTGTCCTTAAATTTGTTAAACATTTTTTTAATTTTTTTTAATTTTCTTTAATTTTTTTATACTTTTTACAGTTAAAAATTGAATCCAAAGATTTTATGAACTGGCCTTGAGAGGTAAAAATAGAGAGAAATTAAAAAAAAAAAAAGAAAAAAAAAAGGAGTAGTCATGACAGTGGGTCTTGATGAACTTAAAATTTCAGCCGTTCAATGAGCCTATTGCGTGACGTGTTGCGATCTGCTTCGAAGCTCAGCACATGCTGAGATTTGCTGCTTCCGGACGCATTGTAATAGACGTCCATTTTGGGTTAACCATTGAGGGGACGAACCTAAGGTTCTTATGACAAATTTTGATGAAATTGTCACGTGTAACAGGCGTCCCATTTCTTCATTAATTGATGAACGTGGAACAGGTGTCAAACGGCGTCATTTTAAAACAGGTGGCTCCCTTCACTCATAAGGTGAAACATCGCTTTCGCCATTTGCTCACTCAGACACTACAGACACGTTACACTTGTGCTTATCCTCTTGCACTTCCCTTCTCTCCCTGTCTCTCTCAAGACTTGACTTCATTGTCTTATAACTTACTCCTCACTCACTTTGCATATGCCACATGATTCTGATCTCTGTAATTTTTTATCTTTGATTCCACCGCAGTGCTGAATGTGAAGCTAAAACGCCATGTCGACTGACATTTCCAGCTTAGAAGCCAGGTCTCTCTCTCTCTCTCTCTCTCTCTACAATATATGTATGTGTGTGTATTTATGCGATGTTTCATCTTTTCTAAATGTAAAATTCGTAAGATTTTGGTTGATGCATGTTGTTTTTTCAAGGAATTTATGAGTTAGATAGATAGGTTCCGTTTGGTTTCCGAGAAAAGTGAGGAAAATGATAAATTTGAAGCTTTGTATGGTCTACTGTTCAGTTCCTAAGGAAATGGAAGCTATCCTTAATTGAGTCAAATTGCGGTTCGAGACTGTTAAGTTGAACTTTTTGGTCTTTCAGGACCCCCTCCCCCCAACATACATAGAGAAAAAGGAAATGTAAGGTCTTAATTTTCTTTTTCTTTCCTTTCTCTGCTACCGAACGGAGCAATAGAGAAATATTTTACTATCTCTTCATTACCTCCTTGTTTTGGTATTTATTTATTGATTTTGCGAGAATGAGAAGTTTATTTGATTAGTTACTTGGGAAAGAAAGCATTTGGTAAGTTTTCTATACAATTAGTTGAACTATCACCACATAGAGTACTTTAATTCCATGCATCGTCAGCAATTTGTTGTGATTATTAGAAACAAGTATTTGCGAAGAAGTAGCTAAAAATATCCATGAATAATGAAAGAGAGTTCTTTGTTTCATTACTTGCATCTTTGCATTGCTCACTAGTCAGTTGTCACTACAATTGGTGGGGAAGCCTGCCTATAGGCCTCGAGGGAGTCCCAAAACTACAAACAAACTGGGCACCCAGAGTGTCATTTCTTTGATTGAAAACTGAATTACATGTTGCGTGAACCATTATATATAGTATATAATATAGTATATTCCCCTCTGTCGTTCTCTATTCGTCGTAGACAAGTGATATGATAATAGGCTTGTGGGTTGGCAGGAGCCAACATGTTTCGAATTTTGGTATGTTACATCAATTAATGCAGAGCTGATCAAGCTGGCCTCTGGAGAATATGAGCATTGTTTAAATTGATATCTCAAATTGTGTATTAAATGCACAGTCAACTGTTTGATAATTAATAATGGTGGGAAACACAACATTTATTAATTAGTAGAATCATTATATATAAAATTTCTCATTTCACTTTCACAAACAAGAAACATTTTTAAAAGTATACCTCTTATAGAAAAAGACGACCTTGTGTACATTTATCTATGCAATTATGATCTTTTCACTCAAAAAGAAGACCCTTACTGCATTCTTTTTGGTATTATTATGATCTTTTCAAAGGGAAAAAAATACATATCTATTTACTCCAAGGAATAAAATGGAAGTGTTTTGATTTCACGAATTTGAGTCTAAGAGAAGGACTTGAGAAGCCCTAAAATAATTTAATGTCAATGATCCAAGATTATTTTTGTTATTTGATTAACTTTGGGCTTTAATTTTTGTGCCTGTTACTCCTTATCATGGATTCAATTTTTGACATTGTCAATCAAATAGAAATAGAAGTGACAAGTTGTAGGGTTGGCTGATTATTTTTTAAAATGTTGTGAGCCAGCTGTTCACCCAATGGACTTCATTGGTTGACAATTTCAGTGGCCTAAAAATATCAGATTATCTTTCTTATTCCTAATAAATTTTTCTTTCATGTATTTATATTTTTAAGTGTTCGTGTATATACATTTCACATTCTTATAGTTAATGATATAAAATGATTTCCTAAAAAAATTAGTAGTTACTTAGTATCAGAATTATTAATTATTCACCATGGAACCAAGTTGGTTCCTGAAACAATTATTAATTTCTAGATTTTTTTAAATTATAAAATGTTTAATTATTAGAGGATAGTTTCTCAGACACTTAGATTCTTTCCATGTGTTTGGTTATATGATTCTCTAAAGCTCCATTTGTTTTAATAGAAAACAAAGACTTGGAAAGGAGCGCATCGACATTGTTGAATGAGAGATAGATGATTATGATTTTTAAATAAGCATATTGAAGTAGTTGCATAGTATGAGCAGGACATGAGTAACCAATCTATTTTCCAGAAAACCGGTCCCCAAAATTTAAAGGGAAACATCTTTCCTTTATTTATAATAACAGAATTTGTTATTGTGGCCTTTAGTGCTTTTTAAAATGTTGAAATTACAATTTCCTTTAACTATCTTGATGCTTTCTCATTTCTTTTCCATATAATTTTGAATAAGAATTGTACTCCAATGCTATATATGCCCTTTAATGATTTTTAAACTTCTAATTTATTTTCTCTTTTGGTACTAGGTATATTGATTATTGCAAGAGGTATGAGGTGCTACCAAACTCTGCAGTATTGTTGTGGTTTTGTAAGGTCATTATTGATCAAACTTATACCACTTTCTATCAATTATTGCAAAAAGATACATGCCATGAAAAAAATTGCGGTTCTCTCAGAATATGTTTCTCAATGATCATTAAAAGTGGGATCATCACTCTTCGATGGCTAAGATGTTGATATTAATAAATCGCTAGTGTAGGCAAAACATGATTTGTTTGCAAGCACATTTGGAAAAACTTGGAGAACTTCCTAGTAAAGGAATTATTTGGACATTTGTTGTGTGCCATAAATATTGTTAGCAATTTAGCACCACCACCAAGGAGCATGCTTCTGCTTCATTGTGGCCCTAAAAGAAAGTTGGATTATTAATTTCTATACTTGATAGCATGTCACTACTTTATTCACACACGTGCGCGCAAGCACATACACGCATATCTTGGTTATGAAGTTTGTGCATTACTTCCTCTTTTTTTTTTTTTCCTTTCTTTTCTTACATCTTTTTCACCTTAACATTTTTCTGTTGATGGCGGTGAAGTTTATTGTAATGACTACTTTTTTTCCTTTTCATTTAGGCTAAGATTCAAAAGTCTCGTTATGAGAAATGTAGCATGGTGGTTTTCTTGGACCAATTAAAGGATGCTGATTTTTCTCCGCTTATTGATGTATTCATGGAAATCAACTCTTCCGATATTGATGCAGTTGACATACTTCATAAATCAACCTGCATCTTGAATGAAGAATACATTATGCCTTTGATGTGTGCTGTCAGTATGAAGCTCCGAGTTGTTGATCTCCAGGATATGTCATTCAAGGACTGCTTGAGGTCCGTTTATGTGCTTTTCTTTGCTTTTTCATAAATATAACTTTCATATTCCAGTCTTTTTCTATCATAAAGGGTTCTCCTCCCCCCCCCTCTTTGTGTGTGTGTACATCTCAAAAGAAAAAAAGTTGAAAGATTGAGGAAAGAGAACTCTCATGCTTTTGGAAATTTTAAAGCATTAATAAATCACCTCGCATTGTCCTAATTCCTCTTTGGAACAATACTTCAAGAAGTTGAAATGGAATATAATTTTTTTTTTTTAGCTGTGGATTGAATTAGAGAACATATTGCCTTCATTCCGGTGATTCTGTGCTTTTCTATCCTGGTGCATGTTATCGTATAGTAAATAACTATTTTTTCGTGGCTAATTAACACTAATTCAGAAGGATAACTTTTGAAGCAATTGGGTTTTTCCTATTAAATGATGTTTTAACTCCTCTCTATTAATTTGGGTTTTCTCCAGAGATCTCTTCCAGGGTGGCTTGGCTTGCCAAGTCTTAAACCTGATGTCTCCTGACATCCGAAAGCTCAACATGGTTGGACAGTTTCTGCGGTTACACACTCTTAATCTGGATTTTTGTACTTCACTTGCTAGTTTGCAGAAGGATTGTTTTTCTTGCATGCCAAATTTGATGCGTCTCTCAATGTGTGAGACAAGAGTTGCTAATCTCTGGACAACTACTGCTGCCCTTTCAAAGCTTCCTTCTTTGGTAGAATTACGGTTCCAGAATTGTTTATGTTGCAAGGACACTGGACCATGCCCTGCATCATCTTATGAGGAAGTAAATTTTCTTGTTTGTGACAGAAATGGTTCAGATCAGTTAAACAGGTTTTCTTACGGTATTGCACCATCCATTGATAGAGGGGATGTTACATTTCAAGCCTCTGGCATTGATGAGGCAGTTGGGGACTCATATTCTCTTGATTATTCGTGTATGACTGGTGACATACAGAGCACAATTGATGATTCATCAGATGGTACTGAAGTTAAATTTTCAAGCGACCTTTGCAGATTAGGTTTATCAGACTTATCATCTAATGTCCTTCCTGTCATGAATGGAAAGGCCAAGTTTCGAAATGAGGTAAGAATACAATTATGCTCATGAGATTGATATATTAGATGATTAGAACAGGAAAAAATTAAATTTTTTTTTTTTTATATATTGATGCTGAATTTTGAAGTTAAACAACAGGTTTCTTTTCGAGAATTGTGGATTCGAGACGAAGATGAGTCTTTTGTGAGTGCACTTAACTTGGACTCAACAGATGGTTCGATTACATTAAAGAAGTATATATCACATCACCCTTCACCCATATGCTTTGAGAAACATTACAGGGAGTACATCATTGCTTTATTGCCCCGTCTGGAAGTTTTAGACAATATGCCCATCAGAAAGATGGACAGGGATATGGCCAAGACTATCTTTTCAAAATATTTTGAGTATTTGCCATATAGACGACAGCACAAAGAGAGTGTTGTTAGTGTTTTGCAGAAGAGAGAAATGGGAACAAGTGGTATTCACTGCCAAAAATCTTCCAAGCTAAAGCAGCCATATCCTCATAGAAAGAGTCAATATTTCTTCTCCAGGTCTCTTGTTGCTGCCAAACTCGGGTCTTCCACGTGGCCACTCTTACATCCAGTGTCTAACTTTGATTACATATCCACAGAAGAAAGTAAAAGGTTACGTCCAAGGCAGTTTGAGTATCATCCGTCTAACTCTAGTCTTATGGTTTTTGGAACTCTGGACGGTGAAGTAGTCGTTATCAACCATGAAAATGGGAATATTGTTGGTTATATCCCATCCATAGGAGCAATGAACAGTGTTTTGGGACTCTGTTGGCTAAAGAAGTATCCGTCCAAGGTACACAATTATCTTGCAAAATTTTATAAAGAGACA
>JAESVK010001383.1:159952-178441 GCA_017140935.1 Hamamelis virginiana | reverse complement strand
GGCCCACAAACATATACTAGGAGGGCCCGTAGGAATAATTAGATGTTATTTATCTTTATTTTATTTAGGATATTTCTATTTTGGTTGTAATTATCTTTTAATTAGTTTCCTAGTAGGAGTAGGATTGTTATCTATATAAACGGCATAAACCCTTTATTTTGGTTAGACTTGATGATTAATGAATTTTCTCCCTAATATCCTGAGTTCTCTCTCTCTTTCTCCCTAATATTCTGATTTCTCTCTAATTACTTTCTCTCTATTTCTCTCTCTTTTCCTCTATTGCTTTTCTTGGTATTCAAGTCTCATCAAATAGTGGTGGTATTGTGCTTTGTTAGCAGAATCAATTATTTTTTAAGGGTATTTGTGTCTTCTAGTTTCAACAAATGTAACTATCATCATACGTGAAATGTCAGGATACACAATGTACATGCATGGGCATTGGATTCAAGATGGGATGTATCTAAAGATCTCTCCCATTTCAAGAGCTAACCTTTTGACTCCAAGATAGCGATCTAATACCACAACATCGCATACGGTTTATTTTACCTTTGAAATAACTCTGAATTTGTATTAGGTGGATGTGGTCAAGCAACTGGTGCCATGCTTACACCTAGAAGATTCTAAAATGGATTAATGAGAAGGCAATCCATGGCCCATTGGTGTGCATTATTGGACTGATTATTTAATTATGGATGGTAATAACATTCATACGTATTCAAAAGTGTGTATATATGTATATTGTTCTTGAATGTTCAATAATATCTACTTTTGTACCCTATTTGATCCTTGTTAATGAGGCAATCACTAATTATCTCTACTGTTGTGTTGAACAATTAGCTCCTTGCTGGCTCTGATAATGGTTCCTTGAAGTTGTACGACATTAATCGAATGCTGCCAAAGTTCACCGATGTATATTGCAGCTCAAATGCAGTTACATTTGATGATTTTGAGCAGTTGACTTCTATTCATGTCAATTCAACAGATGATCAGTTTCTTGCGAGTGGGTACTCTAAAAATGTTGCTCTGTATGACATCAACACTGGGAGACGGTTAGATTTGTTCACTGATATGCATCGCGAACCCATTAATGTTGCTAAATTTGCCAACCACTCCCCTTTTATGTTTGCTACTTCATCATTTGACAATGATGTCAAGATGTGGGACTTGAGACAGAAACCAGTGCGGCCGTGCTATACGGCTTCAAGTTCAAGAGGAAACGTGATGGTTTGTTTTTCTCCAGATGATCTCTATCTGCTTGTGTCAGCTGTTGACAATGAGGTACTCCTATTAAAAGTAGTAATGCACTGGACTCTGATGATATAGAATTCATAGATAAATAGATTTTGATACTTTGTTTGCAATTATTCTTCCACGAACCTCGTTAGGAGGGTCCAATCAAATGATTACAACTTTACAATTTTATTTGGTCCAAGTTTGACCTGGAAGACTATTGAGTTTTGGATATTCCCAACCTCTAGCTATGTGCAATATGTCTGTTGTTTAGGTTGGGTACTCAGGCTCTGGATTTTCCATTTTTATATAGCAATAATGAATTATGGCCATCATTATGTAGGAACAAGGAATGTCGTTTTAATTCTTATTTTTTATGTGGTTACAAGAATGATGCTAACTGTAAAAGGGTTCCAGGTCAAGCAACTTCTGGCAGCAGATGGGAGGCTCCACATGAATTTTGACTTAGCCTCAACAGGAAGTGCTCATAATTATACTCGGTCATATTACATGAATGGAAGGGACTATGTTATCAGTGGGAGTTGTGATGAACATGTTGTCCGCATTTGCTGCGCTCAAACTGGAAGGCGACTTAGGGATGTTTGTTTGGAGGTATGTCTTTCAATGAAATTTGTTAAATGTATCTTGGGAGGATCTACATTTACATACCACTGCCCTCCATAACTCTGTTACTGACAGAGATTCTGAAGAAGTTAGTGGCATGTTGTTCCTTTGCAGGATAGAAGCTTGGGGAATTCAATGTTTGTGCAATCCCTAAGGGGTGATCCTTTTAGGGTAAGTTTACAAATATAATGCATCGTCTTTCCTCTTCTTTCACATTTTTTGTTCTTCTCGGCTTGGCCTCTTCCAAAAATGTTTTAGTCTGTACATTCATCTCTTTCCAAATATCCTACATATTTTCCTGGAGTCAGGAGATCAGACATAGTATCATTTCAATTTTTCCCCTCTTCTTGGATTCTCAACTAGTTTGGCTTGCGAGCACTGACAATGTGAAATGGAGTACTTCAAAAAAAAGAAAAAAAAATTCGACAAAAAATTTAGTATTTTTAAAATTATTTTTGTTTTGAGGAAAGCACAAGATAGCTTTGTGAAATCATGTTTCTTCCATGGTGAGAAAAGATCTCAATTCTCAACATATCTATTTATATTCTTAATCCCAGGATTTTCACATGAGTATCTTAGCAGCCTATATGCGACCAAGCTCAAAGTGGGAAATCATAAAGGTAACTTCTGTGCTCACTCTTTCCTCATGTTGTTGACTTTGTGAAAGTTCATGGGGAATGGCTTATATCTATGAGATTCTTATGCAGGTCAATCTGCTAGCATCCAGTCACTGTGCCAATGAAAATTCTTATGGCCAAAATTTCTGCCCTTCCTACAGTCTTGGAGGTTGATGTATGTACTTCATAAATATATAAATTTATGTATATATATATGTGTGTGTGTGTGTGTGCATGTGTGTATTTTGTACTATGAGCCTTGTTCTGTATAAGCATGTGTTTTACATATTTACATCTCATTTTGCTTCGTCTTGTGAGTTCTTGAGAAAAAATATTTCACTAATCAGGTCTTTTCTATACATATTGATGCGACCTTAATTCCTATGACTATTGTATGAGTTACTGGTAAGTACTTGATAATCAGGGCCATGATTGTTGATAATCAAGCCCAGGTATAGTTGATATCAGGTGAATTATGGGTCTAGTTCTAGCAGTATACTTTTGTTGAAGGAAAACAAGGATTTGTTGGATTCGGTTAGGGATACCTGCCTGACCATATTTGTAGGCAGTTTGATGATATGCTTTCTTCAAGTTATTAAAGACCATGCAGTGTTATTCTCTCTCCTTGCACATTTTTCAATATCCTTTTCAAATACATATCTTTTGGTGCATTTGGATGTGTGAATAAAATTGAATGTGTTTTACATAGAATTTGACATGAGTTCACTGTGCATTTTATAGCATGTAAATGGGTTCATTTGTGCTTCTATAGCACTAAATTCACGAAGCTGGGACGGTTTGACTTGGGTTATTAATGAGGATGAGTCAGAATCAAGTCAATTACATACATGGCCTGGCCGGTGAGTCGGTGGTCGGAGTAACCTTAATTTGCATATTTTGGTTAGTGGTGGATTCAGTTGATTGACTTGGGTTACGTTTTCCTTGTGTTGCACAAAAAATTATCCTTTTTTTATTAAGCTGCTCTCCCGTGGACTTGACTGTTTCACTCACTTCTCATACATGGATAGGGTTTGTAGCTATTTGATCCACGTGATGTGAGTTGTAAATGGTGGAGATTACCGAGCATATGACGTGGGTTTCATACCTCTTTCTAAGCCCAACACGTTCAGGGAAAGGAAAAAAAAAGAAACAATTAACAAAAAGCAAGTGGGCTGATGCCAAGCTCAGCAAAAAGAAGTAGGTTCATGCCACACAGCCTGTAGTCTTCCCTTCTCTCTCTCTCTCTCTCTCTCTCGCGTATTATAAAGGCTTTCACTGAAATCCAGTCGTACCCCCACGCAAAGAAAATCATTTAATTAAGTGCAAATGGGGTACATTGGGAGACGCCACGCGGTTTGTGACCTTCCTAGAATGAGATGCTCAAAGCTTGTACCCGTGAAAACATGTATATATGTATCACTGAAAATTTGAGGTGAGCACAGAATGAAGAAAAATACTATACAACTAGAAACTTTAATTCGAAATTAAAAATCACTATGATGTGCTGTGCTTTGAGTGCTGTGTAAAAAAGATAGAATCTATTTGAGAGAATGATTAAACCACTCAAAGCATGACACTTTTAATTTCAAGTTGAAGTTTCTGGTTGTATAGTATTTTTGACTGCAAGAATTGTAAGCATAGCATTGTTTAATTAATTTGGGTATATGCCTACTTATACTAAGGAACGGAAAAATAAATTCACAATCTTAATTAGGCCTTATTAATTTGAATCTTAAAAGGCACAATATCATTAAAGAAAGAAAAATAAATTTGTTCACATAAATTAATTATTTTCTAATTATACAACTCAAAAGTTAATAATTTTTTTTTGTTTGTTTTTTGTGCCAAACGATAGAATCTACCCATGTTCCCAAATTTCCCAATATTAACAAGTGAATATCGATGTCCTTTAATATGTTCGAACTTGAGATCTCTTCCCTAAAAATAAGGATACATGTCATTAAACTAATAGATCATTGCCAAAACTTAATAATTTAATTACATAAATTAAATTGATAAATACAAAAAATATTTAATACAATGTATCAAAAAGAAAAAGAAAACAATTATTTTTAAGAAAAGGCTTCTAGCAAGCAATGGCTAAAAAAGTATAGGAGAAACAGTAATATAATACAAACTATTGCCTCTCTCATAGGGGTTGAATCCACACACATGATCGAAATCCACTTCATGTGAGAAAAGTGGTAATTAGAGTAAAAAATAGGCAATTTCTGTAATATTGATATTAAAAAACTTTTATTTTATTTTATTTTATGTTTAAAGAAGGCATTATATTAAAACACTACTTAGGAAGGTGCCTGTAGCCTTCTCTTGAGCAAAAAAAAAAGAGGATCAAATTGTAACCCAAAAGAGTCAAAGAGGAAACGCATGCTCCCCCAGACTTACAGTCTGTCTGTATGCTGCTGTACATTTCTCTTTTATTATATATTCTTACTAGATTCCTTTTGCTGGGTTAGGCTCTTCTCCTCCTTCCTCAAACCCACCTCCCATATGATCGACCACTATAAATATCCATGTAAAAGTCCCATTAAAAGCCATCACCTCTTGAGCTAGCTTTAATTCTTCATCTGGTACTTTCAAATCCCTGGCCTTTAAGCAGTCCACATTCATCTTTCTTCTTCTCTACTACTATCAACTCACTTTTTTTATATTCAGTAAAAGATGAAGCTTGTCCTTGCTACTTTGCTACTTGTTTTGCTGGTTCTTTGCTCTTCTAATTTCCTTCGAACCTCTATGGCAACTAATGCCCCTGTGGCTGCTCCAACTCCTCCAAGTAAGAAGAAGATTCTTTCTCTCTCAATGAGCTTTAAATATTCCTTTACTCTCTCTCTCTCTCTCTCTCTCTCTCACACACACACACACACACACAAACACACACACATGCATGCACAAGATTAATTTATTGGTGGGTGATTTTTTATAAACTGACTAGTTTTAATTTGGGCTCGTTTGTTTTTTTGATTGTTGATAGGTTTTTGTGATTCCAAGTGTGGGGAAAGGTGCTCCAAGGCAAAAATACATGAACGCTGCATGAAATATTGTGGGATCTGCTGCCAAGATTGCAAATGTGTTCCTAAAGGAACGTATGGAAACAAATCAGAATGCCCTTGCTATATGAACAAGTTGAACTCCAAGGGCAAGCCCAAGTGCCCTTGATAAGTCACTTTTGGTACTGCATGTATGGTGACTTTGGTTTGCATTTTGAAATTACTTTTCTTATTTTTACGAATAAAAAAAAAAAAAAAAAAAAGTACTTTCAAAATTGCTAAGCAAAGGATGCCTAAGTGATTGATATATATTCATGTCTAGCATTTATTTAGAGGGTTGGGTACACATTAAGGTTTTGAATAAAGTGGGAATCATTGTCTGGTCTGCCATAGTGGTGTTGGTGATGTGTATGGTCATGGTGATTGTGACTGTGGTCCATGTTGCTGTTTAAATTTGGGAAACATTGTAATTTTAGAATGTTTAAGGGATTTTTTTAATTAATTTTATTTGTACTCACTTCTAATATTTGTGGTTGCTCATTATTAATATTGTGAAAGAGACTCTAATGGAACTGAATCACTGATCCTGTACCTTTAATCGATCACTTCTTTAATTAAAGATAATGGAACCCACGCCCCCTTTAAAAAAAGTGATTTTTTGGACGATCAAAAGTATTAATAGTCTAATAATTAAAGTCCTATTACAAAAGAGACAACACTTGAAATTTAACAACCACCCATCTTGAAACTGGTTGGAATTTATTTTAATAATCATTAGTAAAAGCATAAAATCATTTATTGTAATCTTGAGCATTACTCAAACTGAAGTTTTCTTTGGTAAAATTTATGCAGGAGCTTATTTAATTTAAATAAAAAGAAAAATCACAAAAGAAACCCCAAAATAATTAAACTCAAAAGGTGAATACTTTTGTTACAGGCAAAATTCAACTACTAGCTATAAATTTGAGGAAGCATATTGTCTGTGATGCTAAGAGGATTCTAATCCAAATTTTGCACTTTTGAGTACTGCTAAGGTTGTACCAAATTTTGCTTGGGTTTGTATGGACAGAAAATTAATTTTATTGGGGTGCTATGGATATTTGCCAAATAAAATTTAAATAAATAAATAAAAGACAGCTAAGCTTGGGTCATTAAATGTAATGTTTTTCAATCAACGGGTTTGTAACCTAGAATTAATTACGGTCAAACGAAGGTAGCTTGGAGGAAAATTATCAGAGAGGCCGGCCATACGTTGGAATTTTTGGAGAAAGGGTAATGGTATACCAACCATAAATAAAATAAAAAATTACATGAAGTATACGCACTCACGTGACAAGGGGGTGTAAATTAATTAAGACCTGACTTACAAATTAATCGATAAGAAGCTAATGGACCAAAACTTAATCATATCTTCTACACCAAATGACATAATAACTAGAAGGTGTTGTCTAACTTGATGGTAAAGTCTCTTTATGGTTGTACAAAAGACTCGGATTCAAATCATGCCTTTATGATCGATGGTGAGAATGATTTAAGTGAAAGGAAAGAACTATCTCTATTGCTTAGCTCAAAAACCCAAAACAATATATTTCGATAAAGCAACTAATTTGCTACATCAGATACGATCAAAATTTCAGTTTAGTTTACAGCACTCTAAAGTAGGCTTTGCTGACCGGAGAATTTATTTCCGTGCTCTTATCATTATAAGGTTGCTTCTTCAAGTGGATTCATTTTCCAAATAATCACTCACTTTATACAAGTTGCGTAAGCCTATGATGGAACCATCAGGCCTTGTGACTTATTGGTATCTCTCCCCCAGAAACAAGGTGGAGGTCTTTGCGTTCGAACTTCGAGTGTTCAAACCTAAAAGAAAGTGGGGATGGTTTAAAGGACTGGGTAACCTTTTTACGTCACAGTTGAACTTTCATGTGGCTGGCTGATGAACCAGAACAGACTACACCATTAGAACCAGAGCAATGCAATTTCAAAGCCTATAGATTTTAGAGAAGTAGAGCTTTTACCATTTCCGTGGATGAATTTGGTCACGGGCAGGTATTGTAGTTGATCATTCACAAAGCAAACAGGGAGGGGGATGGTGCATTAAGTTATTTCGATTATATAGCAATTGAAACATCGATAAAGTTTTTTTTTTTTTTTTTTGTGAAAAAAGAAACATAAATAATAGCAGAGAGAGAGAGAGAAAACATGCGAGGAAGGCATGTCATCAACCAATAAAACTAATTATTAATCTGTCAGCATCTTGCTCAAAGCTCAACATTATAAGGACTCTGTAAAAACTACTCACACGTGTAAATTTTCTTCCACATTCACATATGATAACTAACTCAACTAGAGGACTCAATCAATCCCTCCATAAATCATTTTTTGTTTAGTTTTTTGAGTGTTTTTTTTTTTTTTTTTATACAAATCAATAAAATCCAAAGCAACAGCACCTCCACATGCATTATTTGCAGTATCGAATTTACACACTAGAATTGCAACTCAACTCACAACATTGGATGACACCAAAGATTGCGTTTTCAATGTCAGCCCCTCCCAGCATTACCATGCCGTTGGTTTCTAAAGTGACTAAGGAGTGCCTGTGCCTGCAAGCAACCAAAAAACCGTTAATCCTTAAAAAAAATATATATAAAATACAAAATGATAGACAATGGCAACCATTATAAGCAGTTTACCTTTTCTTTGGCTCTTGGAGTACCTGACTGAGACAATGCCACTAATGGCGGGACAGCTCCTTCTTGAAGCACCATATTGCAGAATCTACTGCTGTTTGTACAAAGCTGTAGAAGAGCAGCAGCTGCATTCTCCTTCCCTCTTGCAGAACCTAGCTCAACAACCTCAACCAGAACAGGGATCCCTTGCTCCTGGCCAATTGCAGTCCTCCCCTCAGGAATAGTAGCAAGATTTGCCAAAACAGCTACAGCCTTATCGACCATTCCAGCAGCAGGGTCCATCAATTCCACGAGGTACTTCACAGCACCAGCCTGCACAATCCGAGCTTTGTTTTCATGAAATATTGACAAATTAAACAAAGCTGTAGCCGCATCTTTCTTTCCCCTAGGAGTCCCATTTCCCAATAAATCAACCAGAGGTCCAATCGCTCCAGACCTCCCTATCTTAACCTTGTTATCCTCAATCACTGAGAGGCTAAAGAGAGTGGCAGCTGAGTTCTCCTTAGCCTCAGCACTTCCTGTCTCAAGCACGTGTATCAGAGGTTCAATTGCGTCAGCATGTGCAATGGCAGTTTTGTTGTTATCATTGATTGATAAGTTGAGAAGTGCTGTGACAGCATTTTCCTGAGTCCTCGTGTCAGATGAACGGAGTAGATTAACCAACAAGATTATGGCCCCACAGTGTGCAATAACAATCCGGTTATCCATGTTGTGCTTGGCAAGTTGCCGGAGTTCAGCTGTGGCATCTCTTTGAGCATCAAGTGAAGTGCTCTTCAAGTCCTCAACCAGACTCCGGACTTGAGTTTCAACGCCAGAAAGATCAGCTCTCGTTTCAATAGCTGGAGAAGAAACTATTCTTGGAACATGCCTCTCTAATGGCCGGGACCAAATTGATTGGCTGCGAGATCTTGGCTCCAGTCGAGGTGGGAACTCAGGTTCTCTCTGTGTGGCAGTCAAGGAAGATGCAGCTGGTGGCTCTGCTGTCACCTCCCCAGAAGCATCGCTACTGTAGCCTGTCGGATAAGTGGATGCCTGTGAGACCTCGTTGGCATCTCCTGCTGTGCCTTGTGGAAAATTAGCATTAGAAAGCATGCTTGAGGCTGATGGACTTCGATTATGGCCATGAGACAACTGTTCATCAGCCCCAATAGTGTTAGAAAATTCTTTTCTCGATGGTGACATCGACGGTTGGCAATCTGAATCCACGCTCCTTTCTTCTGAGTTGGCCAACCTGTCTTCAGAACTCATTAATGATATTCTCCCAATATCCAACCCATGCCCATTTCCAGCTATACCAGACAAGGAACCCTCTGAGGAAGAACGGGGATGTGATGGAGAAGTTCCCTCTCGATGGCTTCCGCCAGATGATGTTAAGTTCTTTCCAGGTGAGCCTATAGACCGAGTAGACTCAGGTGACATGGGTTGGTTGCCTCTGGAGTGGGGAAGAATATTTGAATCCCTGGGTGCACCAGACTCGGTGTGGGCAACATGGGGCGAGGACGGGGTCAAATTCATAGACCTCATGGGGTCAGGCAGCTTCACATTGTGGGACTCGCACCAGTTTGCAATTAATGCCTTTACGGTGTAATTAGGTATTAGATTGGTGTGAGCCAAAGTCTGCCGTGTCTTAGGGCAAACAGTAAGCCCAAGATCAATCCAATTCTTGATGAACGCCCGCTCATAGGTTTGCCCTGAGGCCACAATTACTGGGTCTGTCATAAGCTCCAGGGAAAGAGGACAGCAGAAATCAGGAGGTATTGGGACAGGGCTACCGCTCTGGGACTGTTTCATCTTGATGAAGCGATCATGCATGTGGGTAACAAGAGCAATCATTTGATCAATATACTCAGCTTCCCCAGTCTTTTCAGCTTGTTCAGCATTCTCCTTCAGCTTTTCAAGGGCCACAGCCTCAATTAGAAGCTCCTGGTTTGACCTTAAGTTCAGGCAATCTGAAATTTTCACCAGGCTCTCTGAGCTGGGGCAAGCACCCTCCTCTTGATTCCTTAAAGCTTCTTTAATGACCGCTGATGTCTGTTCATATCCCATGTGCTTTATTTTCTGCATGCAGTGCTGCAATCAGTCATGCAAAGCGTAAGACATCGTGTAAGGTACTAGCCTAAGACATCTCTCCCAACATAAAACTCCAATC
Organism: Hamamelis virginiana; assembly: GCA_017140935.1. Classification (NCBI taxonomy): domain Eukaryota; kingdom Viridiplantae; phylum Streptophyta; class Magnoliopsida; order Saxifragales; family Hamamelidaceae; genus Hamamelis; species Hamamelis virginiana. The sequence continues at coordinate 168,120 of JAESVK010001383.1, read as the reverse complement.
AAAAGGAATAGCTTTTAGTTCTGTTGCATCCCAAAAGTGACTTTATGGGCACTTTAACCAATGTGACTTTATGAATAATGATTAGGTGAAGTTAAGATTTATGACCCATCTGTTACGCGTTGAAGAAAAGTAAAACCTAAAGTCAGTACCTCAAGAGATGCTGAACTCAATTCATCAGGGAGAAGTTGATGGGAAGATTTCAGCAGCTGAAAAATGTCCAGGCCATAAGTCCGAATCTTTGATATCAAAGATTCGATTTGCAGAGCCTAACATCATGCAAAAGAGATGGTTAGGAAAAAAAAAAAAGCTTTACATACAAAATGACTCCAATTGACTCCATACATTAAGCATTTACTCAATGCCTTTAATTAAGATATCTCATAAAAGGATTTGCAGAATGAGAGAATTCCATCATACTCTAACAAGAAGCAAAAGAAATCCAAAAGAAGAAAAAAATATGCTTTTTATTAATCAAACTTGTATTGGTCAACAAGCACCGACTGAGGATGCTGACCCGTACAATGTCTGCTCAGGTTTTTTCACTCCCTTTTTAAGTTGATGAACATAGTAAATTGCATTCAATATTCACAAAATATGACTGCAAATATAAATCCTGAAACATACAAAATAAACTTTACTCATCAGCGCGTGCCAGCTTTCAAAGAACTCCCTCAATTCATCAACAGATTGACCAAGTTCTTCAAATGACTTATTAAGCAGTTCATTAGAAGCTATTTCAGAATCAACAATGGCATCAAGGATTGGCTTCAACAACTTCAATATCTCCTCTATCTTTTGGTAATACTCCTGAACTGGCTTGGAATCTAGGTTGTCACATGAAGATAAACGGAAAAAAGAGGAGATATTATTGAGAAGCGCCTTTAATAATGATATCTCCATCACACCTGTGTCAAAAACAGAATTAAAGATGGTCCTCCATAAAAGAAAGTTAATCAATGACAAATTTCTAGTTAATAAACACATGAAATGGCAACATCGAAAAAGTGTATAGCTAATGATGACTATTACAAAATTTCCATAACAATATGATCAAGATATACCAAAAATATGTGGAATATTTTATTCAAACTAAGGATATTAACCTTACTCTACACATGATATTGATTCAATAAAGAAAATAGAATTTAACTAAGCTTTCATGAAATGATGCTAATCTGAAACTGGTTGCATCTATTAGTCAAGCAGTTATATTAAGATCATTCTACTCAAGGATTCAAACTTAAGCTCCAGTTTAAACTTCAGCCCACTCACAGAAATCGAATTCACAGAAGTTTAAAAAATCTTAAACAAAATCTTATATATAAATATATAATAATACAAGTTTTAACTGACCACGCAAACTATATGGTTCTTTCTACCACCATAAGTCCTCTCAAACATTGCCTTTTCTGTTTTCTTTTATTTTAATTTAGTTTGTGCTAGACATATTGATTTAGTTTCTATTAATAAAAATGACTTGTAAAGAGGGATATTATAACCACGGAAATCATTATTACCATCTACTAATCCTTGTTAATACAGCTTCTAAACACAAAACCTAGACTATGGAAAAACAAAGTATTTCTCATTACAATGAAAACAGGACAGTCCAATCAGATAGTCCATCACATTTCTTCACTCATATTCTTGCTTGGAAAATGGTTGCATGAACATAAACTTCACCCTCCAATGACATTATTGTCCATCCAATATATCAGTTATTGCAAATAATACTCATTACTCGGTTTGTAACATTTGTATATTACCAATCTGAAAATTACCATTTTTTTTTGTCTGGCAGGGTGAGCATGCAACACATACTCTTCTGCCAGATTATACAAATATCTAAGTAATCTAACAATTAAAATGGAAAGAATAATTTCCCAATTTGTAACAAAGATCCCAATTTTCCATTGATTATGACACACAAATTTCATGCATGAAGCAAGCCTTCAGATGTGAGGTATATTCTGCACAAGTGTCTCACTCACTGAGGCATGTATTGCATGGACAGTTTAAGTGAGAAATATCCATAGTGAACATGTTTTACACTCAGAAACTTTATGGATTCTCATACAACATTCATAAATTTATTTTTCTTTATTTGCACAAGATTAATTAAGCTTCAACATGGACAATGACTGTGTCAATATAGAATCTTAGAAATAACATAACATCATTCAGATAATTACGCCTTTTATGACGCGTGTATATATTGCACGCACGCATAAATATACATAATTTTTAAGATATAATTAGTAACATTATTAAATTTAAAGCATTCCAAATATTTTGTGTTTTGAAACCGTGAATATATTACCCTGCCCTCAAATTCTAATTTTCTAAAGTAGCCAAATCCTACATTTTGCACCCGTTCTAGCTTCTAAAACTTGTATCTGGTCAACTTTGCATTGGATAGAGTGGTCCCATAGACAGTCCAATCTGATGGGACAATTTCCACCCACCATAGCCTACCACGTGGCTCTCCATGATACAACATGATTGGATTCATTAAATAACCTACTGCATCAATTTTATAGCCATGTGTAGGCTTCTTTGGTGGTGGACAAGCAGTGATGGGCTCTTGAGAAAGGAGCATTGTTTGTCAGATTCATATACAAGCCTATACATGCCAACACTGCACTATGGTCCCCTGCTTCCATCCAGAGTAGCAATTGTGTGTGCATGTGAACTGAAATTAATGACAAACTTCTAACTAAGAACAGTTCTATTTCCAAAAACCAGAGAAGACTAAGAAGTACTAACCATCATGCAATTGGCAAATCCCACTCAAAACCTATAAATCACCCACTGAGTATTTATTCATTCTCTTCAGCCTCTTGAGAGAGTTATGCAAATTCAGGGTATTCTGAAATATGCCAAGTGCATTGCTACAATCAACATAAAGATGGAAATGCCAAGCACAAGGTGTCAAAAGGTGGTATTATGTAGAAGATCTCTTTTGTCAGTCTAACAATCCCCATGGAAAGAAGGAAATAAATGAAATGAATAGGATAGGATTCAGATATACTGATACAAGTGGAGAACTGCATTGTCAATATGGTGTTTTTTTTTTTTTCTTTTCCCAGGAATCAACTAAAAGGGTAAAATTTCATTAAAAGATAAACAAAAGGGCTCAATAGGGTGGCTTTTGGTGGTCTTGCTCACTTCAATTTAATGGAATAAAAACTGTAGATTTTCCTTGAGATGGGCGCTTTTTTTTCTTTTTTCTTTTTCCTTCTCCACTAGAATCGAAATGGGTCACCAAACTTATTCATTTAGTTGCAATTTCTTTCCAACATACATCTTGTTCACATTATGAATTTCACATCTATTTCAATAAAGCTCATTAATACTTTTCTTGGAAGAAAAAAATATATATATACTTTTAGCTTCAGAGGTAATCCACATAAATCAAACTGAAAATTGAAAATAATGAGGACAGAAGTCCCAAATAGGACATTCTGACATTCTTGAGATCACTTAGCTACATGCTATTTGTTAATGAATAGGTAGAACAATGAAGATTATGAACCAAACTTCATATTTCACACAAAGACAGAGCACTTTAGTCCACACAATATGACTTGTAGAATATAAATGAGGAAATTCCAATTTCGCTTTGTCATAAGAAATTGAATGAAATGAGTAATGGTTTTTATGTCATCCATGACAGCTGCACACATTCCTCTAGTTCGTCAATGTCTACGTTACCAACCCATAATTCAAGACGTATTTAAAAACAATTAACAACAGTGGTGGGTCAAAGACTTTCCCACAATAAACTTAAAAGTGAAATATTATTGGGTCAAACAAGCTATGTCATGCCAATAGCCTTGTAACCTAATGGCATCTCTTGCCCTCTTGTAAGGGGGAGGTTTCGGGTTCTAGTATCGAGCCTATAAACAAAATAAGGGGTAGGGAAAAGGCCTATCTGATGGGATAGGACGCAGGGTTCCTAAAATGATGGATGTTCTGATTTGTATCCCCCAAAAAAGTTATTTCATCCAGAATATTTTCAATAGGATGGCAGCAACAATAATGGTTATAAAAAGCCAATGATGAAGAAACTCTAAGGCTAATTTCTTACACCAACTTCAAGGTGCTGAAGGAGCACAAGTCTTAAACAAAAATTCTATAACAAGCATTCAATCAAGAGGACATCCAAGTTCTGACTTGACCAAAATCTTTCATGCTGAAGTAATGTTGCAAGAACCTCCAATGCCCCCCTTTCATATTATTAGGCCCATAGCCTAAACAAAAGACAAGAAATCATGCCTTTACGATACAATTCAGTGCCCCCCAATGGGTTGACTGAACAAGAGGGGTATCCTCATGGGCCCCCCCAATGGGTTCACTACAATGATTGGAAATCACTTGTACAATTGCACCTAAAATAGGATATGGCTGCGGATTATGGAAGATTATCTTCAAGGTAGAGGTTGTAATCAGAAATGTAACAATGGAGAATCCAACAAGAAGTTGAGTCAATCCTAATCAATGTAACATTTGCAAATCTAACAGCAAGTCGGTGAACCAACTGCCCACACATTGCCTCTTCTTGGGATGAACACTGAGAGATGCTTTGGTTAGAACCAGAACAGGAGAGTGATGTACATGCTATCTCTTTGCTAATGAATAAAAGGAATAAAAGAATTTTCAAAGGAGTACAAGTGCAACTGGAAAAGGTGGAGAACGAGAATGTAAATTTAGTAAGGTTTTAGTGCTCTTGTATATCACAATATAGAAGAGTTTACATAACAGGTTTCCATAGACCTTGGACCTCATTGTTGTATAGTAGTCTCTCTTTGAGCCTCCTTTGGGGGTCTCTGCAAGTTTCAATTTTGATTTTATCTATATTTTGCACATTTTCAATATAAGGAAAATTATAATCACTTCTAGGAAAAGTATATGTATGTGTGTACGGGAATGATCCTATGCACATATGCTGATTTTAACTCAGCATGATGCCTTTAACTAACTGTGGGATATGTGTTTTTGAAAATCCAACCATTGGATTAGATTCTCTTCTTATGGATGTCATGCATGCCAAAACTCACAATGATCCAATGTCAACATCTCAAAATTATGAAAAACTGTGACGATCACATTGACAATTTTTAGAAACCGTCACTGGGATCATAGTGATTTTGGGATACATGACATGCATAAAAAAAATAACTAATCCACCAATCGGTTTTTCAAAATACATATCCAACAATTAGTTAAAGACACCATGCTAACTTTAATTAAAGACAAAATATGTGCGCATATATATATATATATATATATAGACACACACACACACACACAGAGGTGCTATGGTTAGGTGCACCTCATGCATCTTGCATCAGGTGCCCTCTTGTAGAGCCACTTGCACTGTAAATTTTGGAAAACTGATCGTTGGATTAGATATCCCTATAGTGTATGTCATGCCTGCCAAAAATCACAGTGATCCAACCGTTGGTTTCTGAGAAAACTGACTGCTAAAAAATAATAGCATCTTAAAGAACAGAAAAGTCATAGTTTTTCAAAGTTACATTTTTCAAAAACCAACCTTTAGATCACTGTGGTTTTTTGCAGACATGACATACATGATAGGAGTATCTAATCCAACGGTCAGTTTTTCAAAATTTTCACCTCAAGTGGCTCTACAAGAGGGCACTTGATGCAAGAAGCATCAAGTGCACCTATTATTAGAAGTTCTGTACACACACACACACCCCCACCAAGAAAAGGCATAAGCGTAACTTGTATAAAAAGGAGCAACCATTGACCTTCAAAACTCTCAAACATGGCACCCTCAAAGAAAAAAGAAGAAGAAGAAAAGAGCTTGTAGTTATTTTGTCTTGATAAACACCAGTCACATGCATCACACTTGTACACCTCTAGCACAAGAGTATGTGCAATGTATGTGTATATATAATTGGACAAATCACCAAGAAGCCCACGAACCAGACATGTATTTGTATGTGAGTTTAAGCCTCATAGTGATTAATCAAATTGACAGCACAACTACAACACCAAATAAATGTTATGAAATCACAAGAGACAAATAAAAAATCTATTGCAAATTGGGAACGAGAGAGAGAGAACCCAAAACTTATCAAAAGAAAAAAACCATCTATCTGATTGAGACAACATATAATGTGGTAAAATTTAAACAACAAATTATATATAATTTGATTCTCGTTACAGAGAAACACTTAAGAATCATAATGTAAACAATACAAGAATCCGAATAAAGACTAGTAACATGGAACCAGATAAAAAACAGAACATATGGACAGAATAAATAAATTCATCCACCAAGTTCAACAAAAAGTAATAAAAAATTCCATATCATGCAAACAAGGGTATGAAATGTACCTTTTACCAATAGTCCTGTAATTCCAAACACCAAACTAATCTTTCTCACATAGTCAATTCTTGAAAAGCCAAATTAAACCATAAAAAAAATGAAGAAACCCCTTTCGAATGCCCATAAAGAAGACCTATGCGTCCACTGTATCGATGGATAGAACCAATTTTGAGATACTCAGGAATTTAAATTCTCTGATTGCTGATACCCTGTACAAAACAAAAACTTTAAAACATGATTTCCATAAATTTAGAACTTAAAATGGGAAAGGTAATTAAATCCTCTCAGTTGATATAAAATCCTTGCAATTGATGTGATTACATTAATGCAATCACCAAGACATCAAAAAGATAAGGGAAAAAGGTAACACAACAATGGAACTCAAGGTGCTTTTCAATAAGTGTGAGTAATTATGGCACTGCATACAAGTGTTACTGAACAAGTTCATTCAGTATGAGAAAATATTGAATCTATACAAATTGGACCCAAACCAAAATATAGTGCATATTCTACCCAATAAGGGTGCTTTTGGTTGCCATTCCGGGAATCCCATTACGGGAAATCTCACATTCCTGGAAAAGTGGAATGTGTAATAGGATGCCAATGCCCATGTTTGGTGCGTTAGAACTGTGCAATAGGATTCCGATTCCCATGTTTGGTTAGTAAGGAATGTGTAATGAGATAACATCTCAAATGGTTTAAAATCCCCATCCCTTCCCATATCCTCTCCTCCTCCATTTTCTAAGCAATCAAACAAAAAATTCCCTTTTTTTTTCTTTTCCTACACTTTCCCACTAACCAAACGTAGTAGAATGTTGCCAGAAAAAAAAAAAAAAAAAAAAAAAAAACCAGAAAATCAGAATTATTAAAAACCCTGCACACCCACACAGCAATAGCACCGCCGCTGCTCCTCTTCCCGCAGCTGCTGCTGCTGCTCCTCTTCTTCTTCGTCTTCTTCCTGCTGCTTCTTCTTCTCACCGCCGTTGCTGCATGCTACCCTTGCTGTTGCTCCTCCTCCTCCTCCTCCTTCTTCTTCTTCCTCTCACTGTCAGCGAAGGGCTCGTGTTCTTCTTCTCACCGTCAGTGAAGAGGGCTCATGGGTTAGAGGATTATGGACAAGATAGGAATTTATTTTGTCTGAGTGAAAGTAAGAGGGGCACGCTGGGTATTTTAAAAATAATTAAAACACATTGCAGGGAATCATTTCACACGAACAAGCTGAGATTGGATTTGGGATTACACCATTTTGTGGGAATCGCATTACCGCCGGAATCTCACTTTCCAGCTAATGGGCCACACCAAACATGGGAATGCAATCACATTACACTTTCCCATTCCGGATTACGGCCAACCAAATGCACCCTAAGAGAAAAGCAAATTAGTTTCTCCCCTGAGTTGTGCACATCAAGCCACTTCCTGTCCATTTTTAAGGAAACTGCTTGCAAAAGCAATATTTCCATAATGGGAAAGCATAAAGTCAAGATTTATTACTTGTTTCCTAACACTTACTGTCCATTTTTCGTTTCCATAACAGAGCAATCTTGAGATTTATCATTTGTTTATTACAATTCCAAGGCGTTATTGATGTAGTTATTCATTAGGGTTTTTAATCATCTCCAAGCTAAGTACCCTAATCACAGTTCCAATTTTTTTAGGACCTTATTTTCTGCTTCCGCCTCCAACCCACCTTCCAAAATGATCCCTATGATATAAACTACGTCAACAAACATAAAAACAGAGATATGAACTGAGCTAATATCATTTAATCATACTATGTACCGTGATCATGACTACTAATCACGCTTCC
>JAESVK010001383.1:121830-159852 GCA_017140935.1 Hamamelis virginiana | reverse complement strand
AAAAAAAAAAAAAAAACAATGAAAAATAAATAATTAGATCAAACTATATTTGGCACCGTATTCCAAATAAACAATTCCAAGAAGGCAATTCAGATAAATTAAGCAAAAACCGCAGCAACTAAACAGGGAAGATGAAACCATGCACACAAACATCTCTACTCACTCATAGATGATATTTAGTCTTCATTCAAGGTGTACAATCAACATAATGTTTAAGCTTCTATATACAGACAACAAAATCCAGGGCTTTCCTCGTCTGAAATTGAAGAACGTTGGGAACAAAAGAGGAAATTGAAAATTCATTCGTTACAAGCCCTGAATGTGGAAGCAATCAATCTCAAAGTAAAAACTCCGTTTGGTCACTGAGAAATCGTATGAATATAAAATAAAATTTCGGATTCACAGCGTCCAATTCAAACCCAACACGTAATTTAAAAAAAAAAAAATCAAAGGATTTTCATTTCTATTCCTGCAGTTTCTCAGCAACCAAACAGAGAGAGAGAAAAAAGAGAGAGAGAGAGAATCGTAGACAGATCAATTCAAAGAAGAAGACAAGTTACCTGAATGCAGCGAGGGGTTAGGGCGAGGAGGTTTTCCCCTCTCTTCTCACCTAGATTTCCCTTCCTCTCTACTGGTTTTCCCCTTTCTCGTGGTCTTTTTTTCTTGTTTTGTTATTTTCATTACGTATTCGTTTATATATTATATTAATATTAATATTAATATTAATAATATTATTATACCTATATAATATAATATTAGCAGCTGGTAACGAATAGTTGGACAGTGGGACATTCTCGGCATTACATATTGTTAGGAGGGTTGTAGACAATAATAAGCCGGCTAATTAAAGCTATTGGGTTTGATAATGCTATATTAATGACGTTTTTATTACCATTCATAATTATCATTTTGATTAAATTTAATCATTGTGAACTTTGCAGCTGCCATTGCCATCGTCATCAACTCAGAGATTATTTCGATAATATTAGTGTTATAGAATCGAGAGAGATATTGATCTGAATATCAACATAGAGAGTATTTTTTTTAGGGATATATATACTTGCTTTACTATTCGATATATATATATATATGAGGAATTTGGCTAAAGGTGCTCATTTGTAAAATTTTCACGCTAAAAGTCCTCTCAAAGATTTTTCATGCCAAAAGGACTTTTGGCATGAATTGGACAAAAATACCATTCCTTTCCAAACAAACTTCAACCACAATCCGGAGTTCACTATCTTAGATCTCGAGTTCACTACCTCAGACTTCGAAGTTCATTACGCCAAAACCCAAGTTCAATACACCCGACCCTGGAGTTCACTACATCGGAATCACAATTCACTACGCCGGAAATGCATTTCATTACGTCGGGAAACGTGTTTCACTAAATTGGAAAATGCATTTCACTAGGCCAAAAACGTATTTTACTACGCCAAAATCCCAAGTTTATTAAGTTGAAAATGGATTTCATTACACCTTGAGGAAAAAAATAAACACTTTCCTTTTATTATATTTTCCCAAACAACCAGATACCATAAAAAAGGGGGACTACACACCTCAAGACAGAGAAAAATAGGGGAGAGGGGGAAATTAATTTTTAATATTTATGTAAGTTTTGTTTTAACAAATAGTCTTTAATATTATCTCAAAAAGGTAAAGCGGGAATATGGGCCTTCTTAATTTTTATTTGATTCCTTTAAAATATGCCACTAATTTTCTCAATTATTATAAAGTCCATTTTCAACTTTATGGCTCACATATCCCTTTGACCAGAAAGAGAAGATTCTTCTACGCTGGCGAGTTGGAGAAATCGGAAAAAAAAAAATGAAAAGGTCGAGTGAGACGGAGCATCTTGCACAGCCACATCGCCGAAGATGGAGCATAAGTTACCAGAGCTGAATTGCTCTAGTTTCCAATCGGAGATAAAGTTTCTATGAAGAGAAATCCATATTTGTTCATGGAGGCTCCAATTTGCTGTTTGGTTGCTGTTTTGATGAAAATGAAGAGATGAGGAAGATTTACTACGCATGGAGGCTTCAATTTGTTGTTCAGCTACCAATTATGGGTTTGGTTCGATCGAACCAGATCAAGCTTGGTTCTTTATCCTTTTGGATAGTTATCTCTCTCTCTCTCTCTCTCTCTCTCTCTCTCTCTCTCTCTTTGTAGCATGTGCAATCTTCTCGAATCGATCACCGGAGTTACAGCGGCGCTGTTGCTCCGGTCGACGGAGTTGCAGGGCTTTATTGCGACAGTGCTATTGCTAAGTATTGTATATGAGGATGCAATTGAGGCGTGGTTAGAATAGTCGGAAAGTGTAAGAAGGGGCAAGGGCATTTCTTGTCCCTAAAACAAATATTTTTTTAAAAGATAGGACTTTAGACAATAGTTTTTTTTTTTTTTTTTTTTAATTGGGACTTTTCAAAGAAAAAAAATATATTAGTGTAACTATAGGAGTCAAAATAAGGTGGAAGGGGATCGTCACCTATTTTTAATATCACTCTAATAACTCACTTAACAAATCATCATGCTGTATCACGTTGTCAAAACATTTTTTTGTTTTTTCTAACAAGACCCCGAACTAATATGTAACTCCAAAACATCTTTTCTTAGAGATAATATACTCATCTTCCATTGCATAAGATGAAAAAAAAAAATAATTAATTTTTAATATTTATGTAAATTTTGTTTTAACAAATAGTCTTGAATATTATCTCAAAAAGGTAAAGCGGGAATATGGGCCTTTTTAATTTTTATTTGATTCCTTTAAAATTTGCCACTAATTTTCTCAATTATTATAAAGTCTATTTTCAACTTTATGGCTCACACATCCCTTTGACCAGAAGGAGAAGATTCTTCCACGCTGGCGCGTTGGAGAAAATGGGAAGAGTTCAGAATGCCCTCTTTCTCTGACTGAAACTCCTTAAAGGTGTTGACCACAGTTGAAAGAGGAAATCACACCAAAAATGAAATTTTATTTTTTAATAAATAAATAAATAAATGATTCCTTGTCATACTATTTTATATTTAAATGACACGACTATATCAACGACCGATTAATAACACTTTGAACACTTCTAATGCTATGTCATTTGAGCTATAATTACCAAATTTGTTACTGGCACCAAAATAAATTGCTCAAATGGACCGTCATGTATGATGCTAATGCTTAGCCAGAATTATCAAATTTGGTACTACAAATGGCATCAACCATTTATGCCGTAACACACTTTCCTCCAAAATAAATAAATACTAAAATACGGCATTAATGCATTAGTTGATGACATGGATGCTAAAATTTAACATTAGTGCTATTTGGATGTCAAATTTTAATATTAATATTCCAAATAAGATGAATGCGTCGGAGATACTCTGAAAATGAAAATAAAAGATAAACAAATTGCAGTTCTAGAGAACGAGTTTTTTAAGTGATAAACTGATAATCACACCCCATTTAATTATTGTTAGATGGAAGATTTCGCGTTGCTTTTCCACCATGTAAAGAGGTCAATTGAAAATAAAGGTATAAAATTACGACATTCCCTGACCTTTTGGCAAGTTTGATATATTCAACGGTATTAATTATCAGTGTGGGCTCCAATGGTATTTTGTTGGAACCTAATGAACTGTACATAAGCCCAATAGTCTTTTTTTTTAAAAAAAAATCATCATAGCTTCGTGGATGTATTAATTAGTATTTTTTTTTTATTATTATTATTTTATGGCAGGGTGTTAAATATTGATAAAAAAAAAAAAAAACAGTTCTTTTGGAACCTTCCCACATTTCCAATCCCAACTGGAAATGGAAGAGAAAAATGGATAATTTGTTTATGTTATTGCTTTTGTTATTATTATTATTTTTTCCCTAATGCCCTATAGGACATTAGTCATTTGCATTGCCATTCACTGCTGTCCATCTTGGCACACATGATCAGATACAATGATTGCTTGTGTATAATCAACAATAAAGATTTTTGTTACTGTTGAATTTTCATTTTATTCAAGATCTCATAATTATTTATTAGCTTCATGCTTACATAAGATATATAAGCACATGTAGACTAGATTGAGATTGTATATATATAAAGAGAGAGAGAGTAATTTTCTTATGAGGATATCTTTATCTGAGAACTTGGCTTTTTAGTATGTCATGCATGCTAAAAGTCGCAGTGATCTAATGATCGATTTTAAAAATACAGATCATGAAGGTATTTTAGAAACCATCTTTCAGATGACTGATTTTTGGCATGCATGTCATATATAGAAAGAATATTCAATCCAATAGCCAGTTTTTTAAAATATTTATCCTACATTTGCTAGCCAAGTCCACGATGTCCTCTTAAGAAAAGAATTATATGTATATATATATATCTTCTAATATTACTGTGTTAAAATAGCTAAATAGCTATGTTGTTGTTGATGTGATGATTGTGGTGGATTCTTCATAGGAGATAAAAAAGAATGGGCTATGACTCTGCCCATGAGAGCACAATAGCCAGAGTGGCAAGTGACAGTAGATACAACTACGGGAATCCGCAACGACCACATATTCCATCTTTATTTTAGCAAATTGTTATGGAGGTGAAGGCACTGGGAAAAACAAGCCCCTGAATAACCAGGAAAGGAGGAGATTTAAACCTCTCCCTTCCCACTTGGCAACTAGAACAAATAAGAGTAACACCAAGAAAAACAGTCTGTCACTAAGCCTTATTAAGCAAGCTCTTGATTCAACTGTATCTTACAATATTCACATACAAATTTATAAATTGCTGACTGCATTACAGAAAATGTGAACAGGTTTTTTTTTTTTAACCAAAAATGAAAAAAAAATAAAATAAAATAGAAGAAAAGAATATTCATATTAAAGTATTGTAGGATTTGCTTCTATGGTCTCTGTATCACTGGACAAGAATGTTTATCGGTTAAGTAGCTATGCTTGCAGAGCTCAAAGTGGGTCATGTGTCTAACCGCCAACAGGAATACACTCTTCCGCATAGATCACTGGCCAAATACAACTCCCATGAATTACAGTGGCTGGAGTTCTTGCTCAGGAACAACAACATTGACAGGCTTGTAGGGATTCATTGATTGCTGCTGCTGTCTTTGTTTCCAAATAAACCATATTCCTGAAGCTGATAATCCAAGAACGAATGTAACAGTAATTCCCATAACCACTACCAAGAAATGTTGCTGCCACCATGTTCTGCATCATATCAGAAGAACTCAAACTCAATTTAAAGAAGAAAACCATTATATGATGTCATGATCCAAACACTCAACTGCATGAGAACTTAGAAAAGCAAACAGTATTTGCACAAGGATGATTAACGTGGACAACTAATATAAATGAAGAAAATCTGATGAGAGTAGTGTGAGTAAAGGAAATTATGAAGAGAGAGGGAGTCCACAACCACATATGGAAAATGTACTAACTTTGAATGAACAAGAATATGACTTAAAAAAAAAACTAAATTTTGAGGCTCCTACTTGCACAATAAAAACACATCATGCATTGCATTAGTAATATACTTTTTCATTATTATTATTTTTAGTTAATATCTACATTTTCATTTTGGGTAAGTGGTAAATGAAGTATTTGTCACTCCTTATTTATATTTTATTGTATATATATTTTGATGCTGCCTTTGAACAGTTTCAGGGACAAAATATGCTTCTCTAACCACAGCGTGTTCTTTCTCTCTAACCGCAACATGTTTTTTCTTTCTGGTAAGCATAATGCATTAAATAAACCCCAACCCCACCTTCCCCACCCGCTGGCACCCCCAACCCAACCCAACCCAACCCACCAAAAACAACCCCCAAAAAAGGAAAAAAAGAAAAAGAAAAAGGAGACAAGCTAGGCAATACAGGACCAGTAAGCCAAAAAAGGAGTGGAGATCCTTTGTAACCCCATCCCCTGTCCCCTCTCACAAAAGCCCATCTTGAAAAAACAATTATGGGGTGTTTTTTTAAGAGTGGGTTTTTCAAGATGGGTTTTTGTGAGGAGACGGGGGGATGGTTACAAAGGATCTCCACTCCCAAAAAAGGGCAGAGAGTAGAGAGGTCCAAAGCACAACCACCCGGAATAACCGACACTCATACTACATTATATAGAGAATAGAGGGAAAACCATAAGCAACTCAACTAACATTAAAACCCTCCCCAAACCCATAAAACAATTTGAACAAAAAAACTCACCCATTGGCATGACACTGTTAATTTGGCTTTCCAGGATTATAATAAATAAATAAATAACCATGCTAACAAAGAACAAAAAGTTAAAGCCATTCTCCAAGATACTGCACCACTTCTCTGAGATAGAGAGTATTGCAAGTTAATAAAGTAATCTGGAGATGTAGACATCTCAGAAACTGCACATCCACATCAATGCTGACTAGCAAGATAGCAGATGGGATCATGGGATGCACATGGCAGATCCAAGCCATCTAGAGTATTAAATCAAAATTTTAATTTAGTTTTTATTTAATTTATTTTATAAATAAGAGAACAGGGTGGTTATGGCCCTTTTGGAGAAGTCATTTATGATCAACTCATTCATTTTCTCAATTCAGAGTTTTTAAGAGAGACGCTTGAAGCAGTATTTCAATAAATTCCATTTAAAATAATTATCAATAAAGAAGCATTGCTTAATATAATAAAACCAGGTAATATGGATGTCATTTCCCCAACAATTGATTTAATAAATGAAGCAACATCTTTCTTTTTTGTTTCCAGTTATGCGCCATATGATTGCTGAGAAGTTGTAGGAGAAGAAAAGTTAGGTTCTTACAAATGTAGATCCAAAACACTACATTTATGTTCCAGATGACTGCTCAGTTCTCATTCAATTTTCTATATCTAATTCGCAATAAAAGGGAGCCATATTGATTCACAAATAAGAAATCCCGAATTCCGACTACCCTTCCAAAATGTAGATCAATAAGACTATAGTCCAACATAAACTTGAAGCATTTATGCCACAACTTACATTAAATTCTATTACCCAACCAACCCCTCCTTCCCCCACACCAAAAAAAAGAAGGAGATAACAAACAGAAAATGGAAGAAAAATCAAAGAGAAGAAAATAGAATTTAAAATAAGTGAGGCAGTCAGGCCACAATGTAGATAATAATGAAATACCGTTTTGCTGTTGGCTCAACATTCCATTCAATCAACTGGTAACTTCCAAAAGTATCAGGAAGCTGCACTCGATGCTCAGTTAACCGGACAATAATACTCTGCAGACAAAACAAAATCATCAAATAAACGATTCTAATCTTCTGTGCAGACAGTTCTTGCAATTCTAGAATTGCAAAAACTTACCATTGCAGTGGCATTAGAGATGTAGTCTGCGGATGCTGCAGGGAATATGGCCCATCTTATAAGGGAACCATTTCCTTCAGATGTAAAATTCAATAAATGGACCTGAAATTATCCATCCAAGATTATTGGCATCCTAAAGCAAGATGAACTTTACTTGCAGGAGCTTAATTATAAACAGAGATATTGATTAATAAGATAGTCTTGAACTGGTAATCACAAATTGATTTGCTGCAATTTAAGATCAAATGCTGCAACAACAATTTTCACCATTCCAGTGCAAAGTTGGTTTACCTGTGACGTATTAACCTCTAACTCATGAGCAATGAAATCAGCAAGTTCTGTGATGTTAGGCTTCAGGTCTGAGAACTTGATATTCAATGACATATCAAATGTTATGAGACCAACTTGGAGATCTCCTAAGAATCGAAGGTAAAGAAGAAATACAATCAGAAATCACTTCAATTTAGGCTGTAGAATACAAAGATTGATATTATACAAAGGATATAAGGAGGAAAAATGACCAAAATGCAATATAATGCAATGGTGACAACTTCAGATTCAGGTATCCATATTGTGTTGAAATAGAATCAAGATTAACAAACAAAAAAGAACAGGCATATGATTTTTAAGAAAGAATATCCCATGAGATGATCTCAAAATAACCAGACCGACAATAAAATAGTCAAAATTGCCAGATTCTTCAAAGATGCATCATAGACAAAAAAAAATAAAAAAATTGCCTGCTGCACGATTTCCTTCATAATTTGAGGGCTATTTTGAGCCTAGTGACAATAAAATAGTTGAAATCAGTATTCTTGTTTCCATATATACAGAGAGAGAGAGAGAGAATTTTGATAGGGTAAGGATGTCCTTACCTAGCTTATCATTAGCCCACCCCTTCCGGGAGCAGTAGGACAAGTATTTTAAAAAATTGACTGTTAGATTAGCTAATCTTCTTATAAATGTCATGTCTGCCAAAAATCACAGTGATCCGACAATCGGTTTTCAAAATACAGTCCAAGAAACACTTTGACAGTATTTACAATTGGATGCCGTCAAAGTTATTTAAATGTCTGTATTTTAAAAACTAACCATTGGATGATTGTGATTTTTGGCAGACATGACATACATATGAAGATTATCTGATTCAACGGTCCGTTTTTCGAAATACCTCTCCCAGTGAAAGTGAAAGTGGGCCAACCATAAGAATAATATGAATGTCCTTACAAGATCGGTTCTGTATATATATACACACACACACACACACACAGTCATTCTACTATAAGGTCGACCTTGCATAACCTTATGCAAGGTCGGCTCCATATCTCCAATTTTAGAAGACTGTTTGTAAAACTGACCGTTGGATTAGATGCTCCCCCTCTATATGTCCTGCCTGCAAAAAATCACAGTGATCTGACGGTCGGTTTTTGAAATTACTCATTGTGAAAATATGCAACTCATTTGTTCTTCAAAAAATCACCATATTTTTTAAAGTCAGTTATTCAAAAACCAACCGTCGGATGACTGTGATTTTTTGTAGGCATGGCATACAGAGGGGGAGCATCCAATCCAACGGTCAATTTTACGAACAGTCTTCTAAAATTGGAGATATGGAGCCGACCTTGCATAAGGTTATGCAATGTCAACCTTATAGTAGAATGACTGTATATATATATATATATATATATATATAAATCAACAAGAAAACCTCCAAATATATGGGAAATTAACAAATAGAAGCTGAGGAAAAAAAAAAAAAAAAAGAAGCCAAAAGAGCCAGGGCCTCTATTACCCATGTTGTATTACAGGTATCAGACATTGAACTTTGCACATGGTTCAAAGTATTGTATGAGACGGAGTCATTCTAAACGAAATATCGCTGTCTTAGACCCCCTTAAGATGATTTTTCTCACAATACAATGACATAGGGGAATTGAAGCATCTTGGCTGAGATGACTGAGATCTCTGCAAAATGAGACAAGACGAACAAGATCTAGCTGAGACTGAGATGATAACAAAAGTAATTTTTCATTCATATACAAGCCCCATTCTCCCCTCTTTATCTTTAATTCTTCTTTTGAAATACAGCTCAAGAGGCTGCAATACAAGTGTTCAAAGTCCAAAACTCTGCATTTCTTATTCATCTATTTCTCCTTCACAAGATTTAAAATATGCCTTTTTACTTTAGTTAGAGATTCATGATATTTTATAAACTTTACCTTTTGGTTTAGACCTATACTCGTTTTATGTAGATCTAGCATTGTTTTTTATAGATCCATGTTAGATGTGCATAAATCTACATTGTTATGCCAGTACCTTTTTTTTTTAGTTTTTTAATAATTTTTAATTTTCTGTTTTTTGGGAAAAGAAAATTGCAAAATTTTAATGGTGACTCCCCTGGTCCCTTAACATCCATAAGCAACATATTACATAACATTTGGAGACATATTTCCAAAAATAAAAAGTCAACATCAATATCTCTTCTCATTCCCATTCTTTCTTAGGCCCATCTATACTTTGATTGACTTGTTTGCACCTCCAATGCACAAGGAAATCCCATTCTTCAGAGACATGCAATCAAATGATATCAGGTCATGATAAGCAATGTATTATTTGCAAACCCCTTAGAAAATAAAATAAAATAAAAAAGACAACAAACTACAAACACCATTGCCACTTCCATGGTCCCCACTATAGTTATCACCCATTGCTGCTGCCACCACCCGCCGACGCCTTCACCGTTGGCTCTATCACTGCCACTCTCTTCATTATATCACCGTTTTCAACATGTTCTACCACCACCACCATTCACCTCGGATGCCTCTATTACTGCCAGCACCCACCCCTACCACCATTATATCACCATTTTCAACACCTTCCTTCAACACCATTAATGCCATCATTCCATCAACGTGGGACTGCCGCCCTTAGCCTAATACCACTTTTAATGAATTGACACTACCATCACCCCCGTAGATGGTGCCACTTTCAACATCACATTCTAACCACCTACACCATGACCTCTCAGGAAAACTTCAATACAACATTATATATAATATTTACTTTAGCTCAAAATCCAAGAAGATTTGAAATTCAAAAAACTCATCCAAACTATGGAATTCACATTCCACATTTTCCATTTCTAAGATTTCAGTTAGTTTCTACAACCCCAACTATTAGAATATCTTGTAAAAAGGCTGTGAGAAAGAAGGATGGGGGATGGGGCAGTATATCCAATTAGAGTGGATGTTGAAATCAAAAGGATGAAAAGAATAGGAAAGTTCTAAATTTAATCAACATTTCTTAGACGTATAGAGGAAACTTTGATATTTATTAAAAATAAAAAATGAAAACCTGAACAACAACTTTCAAAATATTGCAAAAATATCCAAACCTAATCAATCTTGCTACAATATGTTAAAAATTTCTCCCTATCAATGATTAATATGGCCAACACTTATCAACACAACACCCATATCCAACCATATTTTACCTATTTGGACACTTGCAAAAGAGTCCACCTCATTGACCCAAAAAATGCAGAGAAACATGTGAATCATGCATTTTTGCTATGAAACCTTCTCTGAGTTATTGCGTATTCAATTTTTTATTCTCTAAGGTTCTTTCACATGCACAACCTAAAACAAAGATAAAAGTATATGTTTTATATAATAAATGCAAAAGCACTTATAGGACACTGCCCACATGTATAGATTCAGAGGAGCTTCCACGTTGGAAACCCTGTGTTCTTGTACACAAATCATAGCAAAAAAAAAAACATAGATAACATCTTTCTTTCATCCCACACCAGAGTACAAAAATGCTGACCAACATTTCAAACCTTGAGCATAACAAAAATGGAACCACTATGCAATTAATGAAGCATCAATACAAAATTGCACACAAAAAAGATTTCTTCATGCAATGACTACAGACAAGGGTAGCATAAATGTTAGCTGAAAGCCTGCTACTTATCAGACCTGGAAGATCATAATGATGCAGCCCACTAGGAGCCAAAGAAGGTGGCATTTCTGCGGTCTTGTTCTCTCCATTTGAAGCTGAAGGTACCGGTGGAGGAGCACCAGATATGTGGAGTCTTTCTGATAACTCAGAACAATTAGTTTTCCAGAAACCAATTCTTAAATTCTCACGATCATACGTAACAAGAGTGTTGCGGACAATGATTCCTGTCACAAACAAATATTTTCATTCAAAATCATAGAACACATAGATAAGATAAAAGAAAATGAAGTTGGCACTTTAGGATATGACAGATAGGAACAAAGAAAATTTTAACATAAAGAGGGCCAAAGCATGGTAAAAAATATCAGAAGACAGATGGAGCATAGGATACCTCCTAAAAGAGTAGTTGGATCCTTTCCATTCTGGAATATCCCAAGGCAATATGCACCACGCACCTTCGAGTGCTTCATAAAAAAATGATATAAAAAAAATAATAATAAAAAAAAAAAGAAAAAAAAAAAAGAGATGAGTCGGTGCATAAAAATAATGGGTGGCAAGAACACCAAAAGTTGCAACCCAGGGAAAAAAAAAATCTTCAATCTCCGTTTCCAAGTGTTTTTTTATTTGGAAGGAGAGAAGACAAAGTTACATACCCGGAACAAATAGTTTTCAGGTGATAGTAACAACTTTTGTCCATTGCTGAACACCATGTCAACTGCCGGAAAGGATTTTGAGAGTTGCGAGACATCACTAAAGCAAATATCAAGTTTGACTGTTAATCACAGCACAGAGATAAGTAATTAACCTGCACAATTACTCAAAGTTTGAAGTATTCTATTATGCTACAAACAATACCTTCCAGCACCAGAAAAGCAAATATCATTATAATTTGGGTCAGGACCACGGATCTTCTTGAAAGAATGAAGTTCCCTCATAATCTGCACGACAGTATGACAAAATCACAATCAAAGAAAAGAGAGAATTTATGAAAATATGGAATGCATCAGCACCTATTCACCTGGGATCTAGTAAAAAATGTAGTTCCATGGATGCATTATAAACTTGATTCATTTGAATCATTTTTGGATGACATGCTAGCGCATCCTTCAAATCTATTACGATGAATACATAAATTCATGTTCTATGTCAGATATAATTACCGTATGCCAGTACATACAGAATCTCAGACAGATTGCTGCTCTTTCTCTTTGTCAAAATGTATCAACAACCATTCATCAAACTAAGACCCCAACGGAGTCTCTTTATCAATGTCATTAACCAAGAATTGGGCAGTATATTCATTTATCTTAATTGTGTCACTTAACAGTGAAACATTGACAAGCTAGAATATGTACAATAGCCTTTTCAGATATTTAAGCAGAACGTAAACTAAGAAATATCTAAAGCAAAGTAGAGGATGAAACTCAATGAGACTGAATCTTACAGCATCCTTAAATGCTCCAAATGCTGCTTCTGGTAGGTAAGCATATGTAGTACCACTATCCAGGACAGTTCCATGTTTCCCATCAAAAACCCTCGCATTTAGAGGTAACGGCTTCCCAGCAACATGTATCTCCTTCAGTTCAATATTGTAATATGGACTGTTGCCATCCCGAGACTAAAGTAAATGTGTGAGATGTATCAAATGCATTTGTTAGAAAATGCATAATGTATGACATCAACGGGATAAAATATTTTCAAAGCATACCTGCGCACAGGGTCTGAATGGGTAAAGACCGTGTCATTGGGGGGAGAAATTCCACCAAGTACCATCGTGCCTCCACCAATATCCATCCCACCATAACATAATGAAAAAGAATCACTTATTACACCTTTTTCCACAAGTTGATCCACAACACTGAGATCACCGCGGCCCAAACCCATAATGCCATCAGCATGTTGACTGTAAAGGTCACCAGTTTCCATATTTTCACAACCAAAAACAGCACGCTGGGGCGCAAGTTCACTCTGATTGCCAAAAGATATAATATCCTCACCAAGGACACCACTGCTAGAACTCATTTCAGCATACTGTCTCTCATAAACACACTGCGCCCTCTCATTGTCACAATTGCAGTCCAAATTGCATTTTACAGGTTCGTAGGTGCTTGACAAATCCGGCTCAAACTTCGGATCCTGGCGAGAACAAAAATTAGCACTCAAAGCATTTTCAAAAAAAAAAAAAAAAAGCAAAATATAAATGATCAGCATTTAAAGTATAAAACAAGCGACTGCAAGTAATTCACAGGAGAAATGAAAATATCCAGATTGTTACCCAATTGCTAGCACAGAAAGTATAATTTATGAAAATAATTTACTCATATAGAAGTTCTGATTCATGTTAGACAAAATTTGATGATGCCAAATTTTACAGGAATAGAAGAACGACTGAATAATTCATTGTGAAATTTTAAGAAAACAACAAAACTCGCAATTATTTTAAGGCACTGCTCAGAAAAGATATGCAAAGTTCAACACTCTTATGGTTCAACAGTTGCTATTGAATTATAGGGAAATAAAAGAACAAGAAAAGACATGCAAAGTTCAACATTCTCCATTCAACTAAGCCTAGTGCAAGCCCAGTCAATTAGATTGTGTAAGGTTTCCATTTTTCAGAAATCAAAACAGCATAAGAAATATGACTCAACAACTTATTTTCTTTACTTCTTTCTCAATTTGCCCAAAAACCAAATGGAGGGTCAACAATTCATGCACAGTTCCTAATAAAATTTACCAAATAAATAGCTCTTTGTGCACTTTCACATTTTTATGCATCCACTGTAAGTGAGCTATATGAGTGCGTGCATTGAGACACATAGTTCAAATAACACTGCCCTTATTGCTTAGAAAATATAAGGAAAGATTAAGAACAGATCTCCCAATTAACACTTCAACCCAAGTTGGTTCTAATTTCAATCTCTAAAATACATCTGCTGTTTACTATAAATAAATCCAACAAAAATAAATAAATATATATTCCAAATAACTCTATATAAGGGACGTAAAATCAATGCGTAGTATGACAAATAAATTGTTCCGAAATTGAAAATTAAACATAAAATCACCTGATGGTTGCCACACCGTTCACACGTGGCGCACGGAACATAGGTAACAGTACTCCCTGAATCAACAATAAGCGCAAACATCTGAGGAGGCGTTCCGATCCAAAGCCGTGTCGTATAGTAACTACAAAATCAAATCCACACCATCTCAATTAAATTAACCACAAACTCAAATATAAAAACACAATCAAACCACCCAAACCAAAAAAAAAAAACCACGCAAGAGATCAAAAATAAAAGCGCAATAGATAAAGCAGATTATACAAATACACACACACACACCCGTTGAGGAGGAGATCGTCGTGGAGGCGCATGCGAGCGTTGGGTTTGGTGTGGGGCTCGGATCGTTGGAGGTGGCGACGGTGGTGAGAGTTGGAATTAGGTGTGGAAGAGTTGGAAGGAGAGAGAAAGAGAGGTAAGATCATGGCGGGGCGGTGGCGGCCGTCGGGCGGTGGGAGGAGTATGGTGGCAGGGTCGAGCACGGAGGAAGAGGCGGCGGAGGAATCGAATTGGAGGATTAAGAGAATGGTGAAGGCGGTGATGAGTCGAATCGATGCCCGTGCCATTAGGAGTGGCTCGGGCTATTCGAGAAAGGGCAAGTTGGAGTTTGGTGGTTGTGGAGAATGAAGGAAATCGGAGAGAGGAAAATGGAGAGAGATGAGTGTAGAGGACGGCAGCTTTGGTGAGAGAGAGAGAAGAGGGAGGGAGGGAAGTCAGCGTGGCGAATGAAATCGACTGTCTAACCTCCCCTGGACAAATGACCAAACTGGTTGCGATTGGGAAATTAGTTGACTTTTTTGCCTCTTATGTTTAAAACTGGTAAATGCTTCAAAGCGACGCCGTCTTTAATGATACAAAAGATTTTGAAACCGACACCGTTTTATGTAAAATTAAGTGTCACCCCCTTTAAAACCATTAGATATTTTTGTCATATTAGATGCCTGGATTCAAGTTCCGCCTAAGGGAAGAGCCCTCATAATAAGAGAAGAGAGAGAGATACCTTGTATTATGTAGTTCATCAGTCCAATAGGCTTCTTGAGATCCATATCTAATGTCAATAAATAATACCCAAAACTCACAATTATGAGAATTCATGTAATCATGTGGTCATCATCTTTTAGCATTGTAATTGTCGTTGTTGCTGTGTCTTTTGTTTTGGGGCATCAGGAAATAAACAAAAGCCAAGACAGCTCGATAGCAAGGCAAACACCAAACCAATATAAGAAGAAAAATAAGAAAAAAAGAGAGATACAGTGAAGAACTGAAGAAGAAGAAGAAGACAAAGGAAAAAAAAAAACATATGAGCAGTAATTGACAGTAGCATCGGCAAGAGAGAGGGAGAGAGAAGGAGAGGGAGGGAGGAGGAGGAGAAGGACAAGAAGAAGATTGTTATGTCCAGACTTTATCTCCGTCAAATTAGTGAGCCTTCCTCTGTGTTTTCCGTTTTAATTTTCGTAAAAATACAAAAATCGTCTTTTTGATTTTTTCACATTTTTTAAAAAACTAAATTCATTTTCTTGAAAATAATTTTCATTTTTTTACAAGTAAAAGCATTTTGTAGACCGTTTTATGTTTTTATTGAAAATGAAAATGAAAATTGCAAAAATTTTCACGAAGTAAACATACCCTTATATAGTAGCATTCGATGTCCCAAACTCCAAAGACCCAAAACAGGCAACTAAAATATGATACCACATTTCAAGCTCTCATAACCACATTCCATGGTCCCATACATTCACACGCATAGCACAAGCCAGCCTCTAATTAAAACTGAGCGACAGAATGGGCGGACCAATTAGACTTCAAAAACCTTCCTCTCAAGTGTAAGAGATTCAAAATTCCGACAAACTATTAGCATGATAACTAGTGTTGACAGTACAAGTAAAAGCTTCCTTTTCCTCTGGAGACAGATTTCATTACAACAAATTCACGTCTTCAACATCCAACAGAAGCGGCTACAGCCTAAACATTTTATGGTTCCATAGCACAATACCGGTTATAAGGCACTTGACAATAAAAGCCTTTCTAAGGAAAATATATGTGAAAAAGCAAGAATGACACATACTTCCACAATGAAGAAATCATCCGTCTAGTTAGTTCTCCGCATCTCTACTAAATTGACTTACCTACATTACTGGAACATGAGTTACATATAGGGTGGTGGGTATGCGGACTGTAACCCACCTCCCATGTAGCTGCCATAAGTAGATGTAGCAGCGTTGTGAGTGGTTGCAGTAACCCTTTCATCTTGGGGATAGTAGTATAATCTTTGATCACTAGTTTGTGGAGCAAATGTAGGCTCATTAGGAACTAGATGATCATAAGTGTTTGGACCAGCATGAGGATACCTCTCTGACATTCTACTGTATGCTGCATCGGCATAGAAAGGTGGAGCCTGCCTACCACCACCGGCAGTGCCCCCACGAGCACGGGATCCGTGGAATCCCCCATTTGCCCGCGGTTTCTTTTGTTGTTGATGTTTACCAAAGTCCCCAAATTTTCTCTTATCAGATTTCGACTTCTCCAGTTGAGCAACCCTTTTCTGAAGTGGATCGAGTGGGTAGTCAGCCTCAAGCTTGTACTCTTCAACACACTTGACCACAGCCTTCAGTGCTGAAAGTTCTTGTGCATTTGCATCATTCTGTAAATGTACAAGGGTGCGTCAATAAATAATTCATAACAGAGATTCCTAAGAAGGTTTTACTTGATTATTCAAACTCATGGATGGAACCATACCTGTCCACCACCAGCACCCCCTGCATTCCCGCCCTTTCCTTGCGAGTTTCTTCTCAAGTCCTTCAAGTATGTCTTCAGTAGGGGCACAGGGGGGAAGCTTTCAGTAAGCTGGAAGGTTTGAACAAAATGTACAGCTTCAATTTGTTTCCCACTGTTGATCAATACTTCAACAACACCTGCACAAGAGTGGAAGGTCGGTAAAATCCTCATCAAATAATGGAATTTTTAGTTACTATGGCGGAACTTTACCCTAAGCAGCCTTGCTAAGCCATTGGATTGTTGCACCGTGCCTATATTTCTCAAATTATTGAACATACTACCACGCCCTAAAGGAATAAAGTGAAACGGGCATCTTATAGGAAAATTGGTCCAGTCTCCAGACCCCATTGGGTCAGTTAGTTAAAAGAACACCCACCTGGCATTTTGTGTGTTAACCCAAGAGAACGGCAGAGCTCAGGTGCCTGCCTGTTGCCAGCAACTGCAAGAACAAGCTTGCAGAGTTCTTCTTCATCAAACTCCGAAGCAATCCTAAAAGTTGTGAGGAGCTGCAAGAATGCCTCAGCTTCCAATGAATTTATATTGGCAGCATCAATGCCTGCACCAGCCAACTTAGGCTTCCACTCATCAGCAATTGCCTTGGCTTGCTGCTTGATTTCAGGGCTCAGAAGGTGATCAGCACCTGGGTCAGCCCTTGCCAATAAGGCGGCCATGGCTTCCATAAACATTATACATGATTGACGCATACCCTGAAGGGCAGCATCCTTCGTGTCCCCTGGTTGGATAGTTTCATCAGGGGGGTAGAACCCCTCCAGTGAATCTAGCACCAAACGGGCAGGTTCAGTTGCACTTTCCAGTGCAACAGAAAGTTCATCACCAATGGCAGATAGAGTTTTTTGATTCTCCATAGTAAAATCTAGAAGCCCTTTTGCATCCATCTGCTCGCAAAATTGCGTCAGCTCTGGACGAGGCTTAGCCTCAACATCCACACCTTCAGCATTTTCACCTGTTTTATGAGGGGATTTCTCCTCTGGGGCACTGTTGAGTGCATTTGAATCACCAAGAGAGCTGCTTACCTTGCTTTCTTTGTTGTCGCCATCGACAGGCTCCAAAGAGCTGGGCTTGTATTTGGCTCGTGCCTCCGCAATGGCAGCAACAGCATCTTCTTTCAGCACCTGTACCCGATCTAACAAGTCTTGCTCTTTAGCAGCAACAGCTGATTCTCTCTCTGCAAGCAATGTGCGAGTCTCAGACTCTTTCTCCTCAAATTGTATCTCCTTAGCTTCTAGCTCCTCTTTTTTCTCCTTCAACATGGTCTCAAGGTTGCGAAAGTGTTCCTCAATTTCCATCCATTGAACCTCATCCTCAGAAGCATCTTTGTGAGCTATCAGTTCAAGAACTGCCTTGCCAAGCTGTTCTATCAGAGAGGGTGTTGTTTCATTTCCCACAGCTTGTTCAGTATCAGCCATGACTCTGGAAAGTGTAGGACTGAGCTGCAAGGGAAAATCTATACAGTGCATTAAAAGACCAAGTTAATATTTAATGGAAATCTACACAATACATTAAAAGACCAAGTGAATATTAATGAAAAATGATTGACGGACTGCCAATTTGATCGCCCAAACACCCACCTTTCCAACAAATGAGTGGGACCCACATGGTATGGGACCTAACCTTTGTGGGTGAGATGGTCATTTAGTCGGTCAAAAGTGGTGATCCTTCTAGCAAAGTCCATTCTTAATACAACTCCATGAAATAAGAAATGGACATGAAAGTTCAAACTCAAATTAACCCAGCAAAGCCTTAATCCCAACTACATAGAACGGCTACATGAATCCTTTTTGCCATTCAGCACTGACAAATGCTGTATTATCTACTAGATCCCTAGCACACATCATTTCTAGCCACCTCTAACCTTTGTCTTCCTTTTATCATTTTAGGACTTTTGGTTTGAACCAACTCAGCCTTTTGTACTGGTGCATTCATAGGTCTTCGTTGTACATGACCAAAACATCTAAGATGATTTCCCCTCATCTTGTCCTCAATCGGAGCCACATCTACCGCCTTACAAATGCATCCATTTCTTATCTTATCTTTCCTTATGCTGCTATTTATCCATTTTAACATCCTCATTTTGGCCACACTCATGCTTGTTTAAGCAGCACTTCAGAAGTACCATTTTTAACTTCTTCGGATGAAAAATATCTTTCAGGCAAAAAGAGGGGAAAAAGCTTTGAAGCAAAAATTGTGTATTTTCATTTTATCACTTCAATAACCACCAAAAAATCCAATGCATCGCCACTTATTACCATCAGCCACTTATTACCACTACCGCGTCCACTGCCATTGCTACCACAATTTCCACAATGCCACCATCATCCCATCTCTACCACCATCAACACTATGCCCTTACATGCTTTCTTGCTTTTAGTGAAATACTATCTAGTTCTTCAAGACAATTTACACAACATGTTCTACACTTATGCTTTCTAACACAAAAAGATGAAAAACTCAAAAGTTAAAAACAGAACAAAACAGAATCAAGAAAGCCAATAGATTGCTTGTTTTGCACAGTTATCCACCGAGAAATGAAATTGATCATCCTAAAAAACAAACACACAAATATTCTTCAAGGAAAACACCGAATACGAAACGGACCTAGGGTTTCAGAAAACATAAAAACCGTAATCTAATGCAGAAGGTAGAGAAGTGAGAGAGAGAGAGAGAGAGAATAATTGGAGCGATATATATGAATCCAGAGCGGAAACAGCGTGCTTACCTTGAGAAAAGCAATCAAATGAACACGAACCCTGCGTAAGAGAACAGATAGGGAATCAAATGAAAACCCTAAATTTTCTTCGCAATTGCAGATCTTCTTCTTCGAAAGATGCTAGGGCGGCTGGGACGTGTGCGTGTGCAAAGAAATGAGAAGGTGATAAGGTGGAGTAGATTTATGAAACGTGTCGGTAATTATCACTCAACAGAGCTCTTCTTCTTCTTGCAGCGGATTTGACCATTTGAGCCCTAATATTTTGTTCCTGAGATAATAGTAGATATTATATACTCTAATTGTGGTCTATGATTCCTCTCTGGTAGCTCGCGGTGGCGGTGGAGCTAAGAAACAAGTTTCGGGCCAAAGCCCATTAACACACCCAAATTGCTAGGTCGGGTTGAACTAGATTATTATTTACCTTGACCTTGGTTTTTTTTTTTTTTTTTGAGAAATTAAAATTTGGCCCCTCATTTATTACTAATTTACACTTTGAGTCCTTGTTATTTTAATTCAAAAAAGTTGACCCTTTTAATTTTGATTTGTGACATTTTTCACCTTCTATCCATTACCATTTAATTTTTTGATTCAAAAATATGAGCACACCAAGCTTTCTTTCACCTTCATAAATACTATCAATTCAATTTTAGAATCAGGCATTGAAAATTGATATAACAGTAATGTGTCATGAAAACAGATACGACACGTTAGTTATCATATCAATATAATAAACTGACGGGTCATGACATATTAGTCATCATCTCAATTTTATAACTAGGCATTCACTTTTTATTTTTGGGCTTACTAGAACTTTGGGTATCACTAGCAGCTTCACAAATAATAATGATGGTTAGTTTAGCACCGATCTGGTGCGTGCGGCTCATCAGCGCCCTGCATGATGCACATCGCCGGTGCATTCAATGCACGCACTGCCTAATGAACTTCTCGTACCATATCCAAACTTATGGTTAGTTAACTGCTTTCTTTTGATCTTTTGATTTGCAAGTTAGCTAACATGCATGCATTTCCAGCTAAGTTGTCACGCTCAAGTAGAGCAACCTTTAGGATATTTTTCAGTAATTTGAACAAACTTTTAGTGAAACAATTACCAATAAACTTATGGTTCCATGAAGGATTCCATTGGAGATAATTACCAATAAACTTTTAGTGAAACAGATTGGGAATTATATGTAGCACAAAAAAACAATAACAATAATAAATACAAATTGAACAGCAGAAACCAAGACAAGGCACGAGCTAATTAATTGGAATGCCTGCTAACCAAAGTTAAAGCAGAAATCAGCCTGGAGAGGAGGTCATTCGATATAGAATGTTTAATTCATGAGAAAACACAACATTTCCTGAACAAAAACACAACATATATTGCAAGCTGCAGTACAAAAATGGCAGTACAAAAATGGCCTCTAGTGTTTTATGATACATCTCAGAAACCAATAAGTTATACTTCTTCAGACGCCATCTCTTGAGCAGAAATTAATGATATGTTGTAGAGATCAAATTTCACAGCACGGAACATATGTTCTAGCTTGCTTTCTCCTTCCCATCAGTTGTCTCTAAGAAACTCTTGCACGTCATACAATGATACAAGCCGCGAAAATGAAAGTTCACACGCAATCGAGCAAGCATGACCAAAGAAAATTAACTTCAATACATAGTGTCCAAAGGTAGTCTGAATATTGTCAATTTGACCACTGTCCTTGAGTAATGGTGTTGCAGCTAAAGCATGGTACTATTGAAGTTACAAAATAAATGATCTTTTGCACAGGAAATAAAGGGTATGTTTGAGCTGCAGCCTTGTTTCCATCAGGACTACGCATATGTCTTACAGAAATAGCCACCCTAAATTGTTACATTTGGCACAGAGGTATGGTAGTAAGCCACTGATTTGAATTTTGTACAAAACTAGTCTTCATAGGTATGCATATAGGTTAAAGGATATGCTTGATCGAAAATATTCTTATACTGTGCAAATGCGGTTTAACAGCTCTTAAAAAGTGCTGCAAGATTTCAATAGTATGCAGATGGCCTGGGCATTGGAGATTGACCACTAATTCCCTGTGTTTGTGAATTCCTTGGATCGTACTAAGCTACGCCAAGAGGAAAAGGTAATGCCCCGAGAAACAAGGTAAATTATAAAACCAACATATGCAGCCGTAAAAAGGCTTATTGCAGAGGTAAACAGCACTCCGCTTACTTCAGAAGAGAAAAAATCCACCAAAAGATACCCATTTATCACTATCACCAGGGCAGCCACAAGCCATGCAACCGTCTACAAAAAAAAAAAATTCAAAAAGGAAAAATGGGTGAATTCCTAAACCATCATTCCCTTATATTTAATCACTTAAACAATAACACAGCCTAAGCATCATGCAAATTAAGTCATGAAAAAACAAAGAGTGGATTTAAGTGGTTTCAATATTCTTTATAAGAAACTGGGAACTACAACAGCAACACATCATAAGATGGCAAAAATGACTAAACAGCCATTTCATTTTCAAGAGCTACAAGAAAGATCCTTGATCCAGTAGGGCCTACCTGTGACAAAGGTGATTAAACAAGAAAAGTTCAAGTGGTCAGACTGGAAGCAGATAGCCAGATAGGTCACTCGTTCAGCTATGATTTATAGCTTCAACTATAATGTGACTATGGCTCACCTAAGCAAATATCAACCCTTTCCGTTCCGTTTTTTCCCTAATCAATCTGAGCAAGATGAAATATGGCAAAAACAATCGATTGTCCAAGAAAATAAAAATCAACCCATTGAAAGCTTGAGATTGATTCAAGCATGTATTGACCTTTGGACAATCCACTGTCAAACTAGTTTACCAAACATGTTGCATGGCCAAACATGTAGAAAATATATATATATATATATATATATATTTCAGTCATCTGAGCTGACATTTCAATGACAGACTCAGTCAGCTGGTTCATGTCTAAGCATATCATGCAGAATACATTTTTTGTTTGTTTGTTTACAACACCGAGGAAAAGCTTGGTATTAGGAAATTTTTGGAAGAATATATCATCAATGGGTAGTGTACCCACTTTTACTGGTCGGCAGTTCTTCAGAAAGACACACTTGCAAGTTGCAACTCAATCATGCAAAAGAATTTGTAAGTGTCAACTGCTATTTCTACTTTCAGTCCCCACTCCTCCCCACTAACAAGCAAAGGCAGTCCCAACTGCCTAGCATGTATGAAGGTAACAGTCCATACTTGTCCTGCATCCTCACTTGCAACATATTCTGTTGATCTGATTATACCATCCCCATTACCCAGTAATGAAGTAACATGCATGAAACACATGTAACCAAGAACAATGACATTCACTGAAGTCGATGATTTGTCTAAATACATTAATTTTGACCCTAATAAGATATTAGCTGTTCCAAGAACAATGACATTAAAATCAATTGTGGGTTAGCAGAGCCTTGATAAAACTAAAGACAGCAATTGACGTAGTATTACAGCTGATAAGCAGTAAAGTAACAGATTATTAAGGATTTTATAATAGAAATAGCAACATACCTGGAGAAGGGGGCCAATTTTAAAGGTGCCCATGACTTGCTCCTTGGATACCAAACAGAGAAGGGGAATAAGCGCAAAAGGGATCTGAACTGACTGGAGCACATTAAGCCATTCATTTAGAACATCTAATGTGTCCTCAGAGGTATCGAAAACAAGAGCAACAATCATAGTTGGGACAATTGCAAAGCTACGCGTGATCAGGGCCCTCAGCCATTTCTTCAACCGCAAGTTTAGAAAACCTCCCATGATAAACTGCCCCGCATACGTGCCAGTAAGAGTGCTACTTTGGCCAGCTGCTAATAACCCAATAGCCCAGATATATAGAATTGGGAAAAATCCGCCTCCAAACTTCTCTTCAAGATACTGTCCTGCATTTACAAGGCCGATACTATTGGCTAGTTCTGTACCATAAAATGCCTTCGCAAACACGGCTGTAACGAAAAGATTGATGATGAAAGAGACAATAAGGGCAATAGTGGACTCTATGGCATAGTAATTAAAGGCTTCTTGGATCCGGCCTTTCTTGCTACGGTCAATCTCCCTTGACTGTACAAGGGCAGAGTGCAAGAATACATTGTGAGGCATAATAATGCAGCCCACAACTCCCACAGCCTGCTGTATTGTTTTGGAGCTAAGTTTAGGAATCAAAATACCTGTGAAGAGCATCCAGTTCAACTTTGTGTTAGATGAATGGTGGCAAAAAATCAGATAGGTCAGAATTACAATAAGAAAAGAGAGAAAATACTAGGATATAGTAAGAAACTTCATTTCAATAGAGAAAAGTTCTCACCAAGAAGAAGTTCTATGCCATTCGGCTTTGTTTCACCAAACATCCACGCAAATGAAACTGCCATTGTAGCAATGAGAACCGCAAAAACTGCTTCCAATTTCCTCACCCCGTAATTCTCAAGAAATAGAAAGATAAAGCTGCAACATGAAACAGCAAGAAAGATCTTTGTTAGAAACTTAGCGTGATCCTAGTTGACATTATAAACTTTGTTTTTCTCTTTACAGAAAGAATGCTCTGATTCTCTGTTTGGTTTATGAGAAAATGTAGTAAAAGAAACGATGAATTTTAAATATCAAAATTTTAGTTATTTGAAAACAAAAAAAACAAAAATGTCCATTCAATTGAGCCCAAGCCAATTCTTTCAGTTTCTCTTCTTTTCTATATTTTTTTGTGACAATTAAACGAATTGTGAGATTTCCTTTCAAATGGAATGATAGGAATACCCAATTTCAAGTCACACCCAGAATTTTTTTTTCCTTTTAAGAACTTACTCAGATGTATGAAGAACTTCGAAATCAAAGTAAAAGTCAAATCATCATTAAACATAAAGATGTTTAAATTAACGAGACAAGCGCAAAAATGCTTGAAATGAGAAAGCAACCTGGAGAACAGGTTCGCAAACAGGAGAACATCGAATCCCACTAAAATTATTCAGAAACCAATGAACCACACAAAATTAACCGAAGTAATACAAACACAGAAATTTCAAAGAGGCTTAAACTTCACCATACCGAACACATCCGACAAAAACAAAAATAAATAAATAAAGCATAAACCATGAAATAGAGTTCCAATCAAAACCCAAAAGCCATCTAACTCAGAAATATTATACTTTTTAAGAAGAAGAATAAGAGACAAAAGGGTAAGTAGAAATACCAATCAAACGCCGTTGTAACGACACTAATCACCAATAATTTCAATAGCAAACCCAAAAAACCCATCAATTTCAACATTACTGTATTCAAAAACACCAATAATTAAGACAATTGAATTTACCAATCGAGCGCCGTTATAACAACACCAGCCCAAAGTGGCACGACCCCATTACTCAAAATCTTAATCGCAATAGCACTCCCAATAACCTCCTGTATATCAGCCCCAATCAAAGCCAGCTCCGCCATCACCCACAACGCATATTTAGCCCACGAGGGATACTCCTCCCTGCAAAGCTCAGCCAAGTGGCGCCCCGTAGCCACGCCGAGCCGCACAGCCAGCAACTGCACGAGGAGCCCCATAGCCGTAGCCCACAGCAGCAGCCACAAAAGCGAGTACCCGGCAATCGCGCCAGCCTGAAGATCCCCCTCGAGATTGCCGGGATCGAGGAAGGCGATGCTCATGAGAAAACCCGGTCCAGTGAAGAGCCACAGCTTCTTCCATGAAAACGGTGGCGTGGCTGAGCCGTCGTCGTATGTATCGTCGATTCCGACAATATGAACTTTCTCGTTTGAGTCGTACGCTGCTTCTTGCAGATCATCTGAATCGTCAGCAAGTAGACTTTGGGATACCTCTGGCTCTTGAGGAGGCATGGTGGTGGGGGGTGGTGGTAGGTGTTGGTGATTCGGTGAGGGAGAGACTATTATCGGTGGCGTGGTCTCGCAATTCCTGTTCTGGGTTTTTTCGTGTAGTGTGTTATTGCCTTATTGGAGTGAACAAATGGCTAATGCGTCGTCTCTGGCCTGCTTTATCGTTAAGCGAGGGAGCGAGGGAGAGCTCTCGAAAACTGCCAGCCCCTTTTGTACTTTTACTTTTCGTTTCGTTTGTGAGGAATTGGTGTTTCTCTGTTGTCGCGAATCACAGCTTGGCACGTGAAGCGGGGAGAGGATGAGTTCGTCATTTGAGTAATAGAGTGGGGCTATTATGTCATTCAGTAACAGTTGGGTTTACTTGTAATGAAGATATTGCAATTAATATGGTGACGTGGAGCGATTTTACTGGAGACTGAAGAACTAAAACTGATCAGCGTACCGACGAAAAAAAAGTCCCGCTTTCCGGGCCCCTTCTTTGTCTATCTTGGTGAGAGCTAAGTAAACATTCTCTCCGGTTATTTTATTGTATTTTCATTTTCAACCTCTTTTTTTAGGATTAAAATAAAATTAATTTAATACTCTTTCAAACTAAATCTACCAATAACATTTCGACAAAAAACAGTCAAAATAATCAAAATTTAATTTTATTTATTTAAGGCACCGTTTGGATTTATTTTTTTTAAGTATTTATTTACTTTTTTTAAAATTTGCACTATATAATTTCTTAGAAAATTTTTTAAAAAGCAAATAAATACTTATAAAAAATAAATCCAAACGGCACCTTATTTTTTTTTACCTTTTTTGGCAGATTCAAATTATAAGTTAAAAAAAAAAAAAATTGTTAAATAAGTATCATGTTATTAGTTATAAATTGCAACAAAGTGGTGAAGCTAATACTATTTCTCAACTTACACATTTGCATATTAATCATTTGCAATAATTCTCCCAAACTTTTCAAAATCCACTTGCCTTCCAAAGTTTTATTCCAATTTTATCATTTGATTAGGGTCTGTGAGAAGAAAACAAAAAAAAAGAAACATTATTGACTATTAGAGTTCCTTTTCAAGGTTTTTATTGCTCTACCAAGCAATGGTTCCTACTCATAAAATATACAGTCTCAAATTATAACTAAATTAATATTAATATTAAATTTAAAACCTAATTTAACAAATAGTTTAAAATTCACTTCTACTAAAAAAAAAATTTTAAGGTCATTTTACCTCAATATTGTTGAAGTTTCAATCAATTACGGAAATGAAGCTCACATTGAAATATTTGCAGAAATATATTTTCATGATAAAAATGCCCTTTAAGAATACATAATCACCATTTTGAAATAGAATTCCCAAATTTGTTAATGATCACCAATCCCCAACTTTTATACAATTACCAATTTTGTTCATAATCACCAATTTATGAATAGTTGAATCATATCTAATAAGTAAAGATAACGAAGCAAAAAAATATCAATAAATAAATAAATAACAATTCGGTTTGTTTAAAATATAGATTTTTTTTTTTTTTGTTAAATGGCGATTCAGTACAAATGTGGTGATCTAATGAAAATTTGTGATAATACATATTTTTTGTGATTACATGTAAAGTTGGAAAATTGGTGATTATGTGCTTTTTTTGGGTATTATGTATAATTTTGGTCATCGGTGATTGTATGACAATTTGGTGATTATATGTATTTTTTGTTATTATACACATCGTGTATGCATTTAATGTTTGATGGGATAATGGGGGACATGATTTGATGTGAAAGAAAGTTTTGAATGACCTGTACGAATGAAAATTGGTGACTGTTAACAAAATTGGTGATTATTAGAAAATATAATGATCGATGATTGTTCATATTTTTAGTGATTATTTATAAAATTGATGATTAGGTGAAATTTTTCAAATAAAATTCAAATTTTTTTTACCGTTAAAATGGCAAAAAATGTCAATTTTCATGTATGAAGCTTCATTTTTCGTAAATATTTCATTGTGAACTTCATTTCCGTAATTGATTGAAACATCAATAATATTGAGATAAAATGCAATTTTGTTAATTCTAATAAATAAATAGTAATATAATTTTATGTATTCAATCTTTTTTTTTCTTTAAATTGAAAATATAATATTGATTCAATCAATCTTGATTATGAATTAAAAAAAAAAAATCAATCTTGATTATTCAACTCTCAAGTCTCATCAAATTTCTAATTATGGTATTTTCCAATAATCTCACCTTCTTATGTAGACGGACGCAGTGGATGGATTTTTTGTAAAGTTAGGTAAAGTCAAGTG
This sequence comes from Hamamelis virginiana, assembly GCA_017140935.1. Taxonomy (NCBI): domain Eukaryota; kingdom Viridiplantae; phylum Streptophyta; class Magnoliopsida; order Saxifragales; family Hamamelidaceae; genus Hamamelis; species Hamamelis virginiana. The sequence goes on along the minus strand of JAESVK010001383.1, from coordinate 131,838 downwards.
TCCTTTCTTCAGTATCACTGTTGTCCGTTGAAGTTTGATGCCGCGAGGCGCCGTGGCATTTCAATGGAAAGTAGAGCCACATCATATGAATGACTAATTACCAAAAATATTAAATAAAAGGGCACGGATGACTGGGATACAGGAAAGCGCGAGGAAGGACGAGTACGGTGTCGCCATGTGTGTGCGGACAGCAAGCGAGCGTGCGTCTTTGTCGTGCACGACTCGTGGTAATACAGGCTTCCGTGTTTACCTTTTGATACGGAACAAAATTTTCAATTCGCTTTGGTTCTTTTAGAGATAGGCTAATGCATTCCCCACTTGCCTTAATCAGGCGCGCGTGACACGATTTGGTTTAGCAATGTGCTTTATACTTACCCATTTTGGATATGTTTGATAAGAGTGTACATCGGCCGCTTTGATCGGTCTATATCCTTATTATATGAACCAAATCAATCACCTTAGTTTGAGAAAAATGAAAACCATTAGAGACTGTAGCACTTATGATATCTAACCAAAATAGATAATGTTTTTCGGCTTAGTTCGGTCGGTCTATCATCTGTTTTGATATACGCTAATTTGAGAAAAAAAAACATATATCACCCATAAAAATTGTGTCATCAAAAAAATTGTGTCACTGCCAACTTTTATGTTCTCTCTTTTCAACTACTAGCAATGTGAAACATGTCATGCATGAAGTAATTTGAAAATTGTGTAATCCAAAATTAACTACTAGCAATTAGAATCCGTTATGCATAGAATAATGACGATCAGCATTTAAGACTATTGGTAAATTCAATGAGAAAATCATAACTTTTAATCAATACAAGAATCTTAATCCCCTCTTGTACAATTTTTATCAAATAACGGACTTATCCCATCAAATCAAAAAAAAAAAATTTGATGATATTGTCAATTAACAGAAGTATATAAATAACTCAGTTAAGTTTTATATTCTTTTATACACCAGAATGTTGAAATGTATGAAAACAACTCATCAATAGATTAGGATGCTCTTTGGAGGGTGCATCTCACGATCTTGAAAGGGAAGTGGGCTGGGCAATTCCAATTAGGTTTCGACAGCGAAAATGAAGATTCCTTGGCATAAAAAAGAATGGGGGGGATGGACGGGGCTGCAGCCTTTTTAGCTCCGACAGAGAGAGAGAGAATCGAGAAAAGGGTGGTCCAGATTACTGAGTGAAGTTGCTCACAATGCTTATCCAAAAAGGAAGTTGCTCATAATGACGACATAATGAGAGTAACAACAACTGCTACTGTCCATGATTTTTAATTGACAACTGACTTCAATGGCGCAGGATTTGTCTTGAATCTTGATCAAGCGCAAACCCACTTTCCCTTTCAGTGACGACATTTTTTGGCCTTTTTTGTTTTTTGAGAAATTCTAGAGTGTTTTATCAAAAAAATAAATAAAAATGAAATTCTAGAGTGTCCAATTGAAACGCGACAGGTGGCATTTGTACAGATTGTGTGAGTTTATTTTCATTTTTTTTTTTTCATATTCTGTTTTTATCTCCTATGTTTGCACATGCTCAATGAGTATTCCTTTATTCTAGGCGGATGATATCCGCACTCCACAACTTTTATATTCCGCTCCACACTTTGATTATTTTTTGCCCTTATATTAAAATTCCACTCATTTTAATATATTCAGTATTTTCATATGGTCAGCTTTATAATATATTTTTAAAAATTAACCGTTTAATAAAATACTCATCTTATGAGTCATGATTGCCAAAAATCATGATAATCCAATGGTCGGATTTTAAAAAAGTTTACTGTAAAATTGTATCATTTTGAAGATTAAAAAGAAAAACAAAATTTTTCAAAAACACTGTTTTTCGTATGGTCAGTTGCAAATCATATTTTGAAAAAATGATAGTCGGACTACATATCTCTCTTATTAACGTCATGTTTGCTAAAATCCACAATGATCCAACTGTCAATTTTTGAAAAATATCGCAATGAAAAACAGATTTTTTTTTTTTTTATCTTCTTCGAAATGTTACAGTTTTGAAATCAGTTTTTTAAAAAATCGATCGTTGGATCACAGTTATTTTTGGCAGCCTTGACATTCATAAGATGAGTATTATATCAAATAGTCGATTTTTCAAAATATATTCTGAAACTGACGTTACAAAAATACTGAATATACTAAAATGAGTGAAATTTTGATACAAAGGTAAAAATGGAATTTTGCCCTTACTAATCAAACTGTGGAGCGCGAAATTTCAGTTGTGGAGTGCGGATACTGTCTGCCTTATTTTATTTTATTTTTTCTCTTTTTCTCTCATTTATTAATTACTTTTGCCCCCGAAATGACTCTAATTTTATTAGAGTAACTCGAAGCATAACTAGACAAAATAATCAAACAGTGATTTTACATCTCGTTTTCAAAACACTACTTATTATAAATATTTTGACGAATTGATCGTTGGATTCAATACATTTCTCATACATGTCATGTATGCCAAAAATTATAGTGATCCAACGGTTAAAATTTAAGAAATGTCGCTATAAAAACTGTGATATTTTGTTATTAAAAAAAAATATAATAGTTTTTCACAATGATATTTTTTAAAAACTAACCATCGGATTACTCAAATTTTTTTCTTATATAACAAACATAAGATAAGTATCTAATCTAACAATCGGTTTTTCACAATATTCGACCGACAATGGTATTTAAAAATGAGGTGTAAACATAGGTGTCAAAATAGGGTGTAAGGAGAACGTGACCCATATAAATATATATACAATCCTGATTTAGTTAGCGTATGTTTATATAAGTTATGTCAGCATGAAAGCCAATAAATGATTATAGGATTCATATTTAGAAAAATTGACTATTGGATTAGATACTGTACTTGTGGATGTCAGACACATCAAATATCACGGTAATCCAATGTCAGAATTTCAAAATATAGTTATGAAAAGCTGTGACCGTTTAAAACTGACACGGTTTTCTTAGTGACATTTCTGAAAAACCATCCGTTGAATCACTGTGATTTTTTGCATGGCTGACGTTTATAAGTACAGTATATAATTAAACGATCAGTTTTCAAAATATGCATCACACAATGTTTGGTGCATCATCCCATAATGTTTGGGCCAATTCCAGTTTACTAGGAATAAAACCCATAACATCATCCCATAAAAGAAAAAACACGAACCATTAAGGCAAAACTTATGTTAAGATTTACCTCTCTATTTGGGGATAGGCAAAATGCCTTACCTTCTGCATCATCCATCGGAATTTTGCTTACTATGGTTTGGAGATGCTCTTAACTATTCAATTATGAATTAGTTTTGGAGGTTAGATGAATTAGTTATTTCTAAAATATCCTAAAAAGTAAAATGTACTAATGTCAATTTTCACGAAATGAACTTGAACTTAAACTTAATGGTTTAACTCTCTTCCTGCTTATGTAATGAGGTTGTGGGTTCTATTCTAACCACTAATCAATACTCGTGTATATCATCTGAAAAATCACGAAATAAATCAGAAATTAAATTTTTAATGTGTGTGGAGTGGATAATAACTTTATCTTTATATCATCGATAATTAAGCCGGTAATTTACAATGATAGAATACAAATAAACAAAAAAACAAACATAAGAAATAAAATTTTCAAAACTTGAAAGCTAACAAGGTGCAGTTTTTTTTTTTTCTGTTAATTTATACTTTTCTAAAGTTGTGCGAATGAGTTAAGTTCTTAATTTGTTAATAATTTATTGAATTTGATTGATTATTAAACAAACCGAGCTCAAATTGGGAGTTTGGGCATGTTTAATAAACGAGTCAATATCAACCATATTAAAGCTCGACTTAATTAGCCTTGTGAGCAAATTTATGAAGGACTCGTGAATAGAATTATAATTAGGCTTGTGAATTAATGCATTTAAATAGGCACGGTCTATATATTACAAAATTAACGAATTGTTTTGTAATCTGATGACATTTATCCCTCTTCAAGGTGATTCCAATTTGTGTATGAAGCCCCTAAGAGATTGGAGTTTGAGGAGAGGTCATTGTATGGGATTGGGTATAAATTTTTTTAAAAATAAAAAAAAAAAAAAAAGCCACTTTTTTTTTTTTTGCTCTGGGTGAACATAATTAGAACATAGAATATATCAAATTATATACAAGAGTGCTAGCACGAGGTCTCCAACCCGAAATATTACAGCCCAAAACCCACTCCTCCCACCACTTGAGCTAGCCACAAATGGTGCCACTTCTTTGAAAGCTCGGATTTTTAGATAAGTTGGTAAGGATAACAGAATTTAGGAGTATAAAGTCTCATTCAAATCGTCGGAGGGTATTTATGTCTTTGTGTCTTCATATTTTCCCATGAGTTGACAAGTTAAACACTTGACCTAAGTGTTCCACCTACTTTCAATGATTTATGGATCACCAGATTTCTTTTAAATTTAAGGACTTGTTTGAGAATTTCGAAAGCTAAATTAAGTAAGGTTGATTCTTTTAGTCATATGCTTTTAAATAAATAAATTAGCATTTGCTTTGAAAAAATTGTATTGGTACATTATTTTGTGTATAATGCTGAACAAATTGACAGAAACGGACTTACCAAATAGTAGTAAAATCAAAACCTGACATACCCATCTTCAACTCAAGTGCCAGATTTTTAAAATTTCCAAACAGCTCCTAATAAAACCACCAACAGTCTCAACACCACCAGATTTACAGTATAGATCTGGGATGCTGGCCACCAAGGCCCGAGTTACACCGTATTGGGCTGTGGAGGTGGGTTTGGGCTTGAGATTGGTGACATGGGAGCTGATATTGCAACCCCAACCAACTCTAAGCCCACCCCTATGCTAAGTATGCTTTGATAAGTTATAAGAAAATCCCATAATTTCCCTAAAATAATCCTAACCCCAAAAGTGTGAATAAAATTTATATCCCTAGCCCCATTACAAAAGTTGTCCTCGATCAACCCCTTCCTTCCTTCATGTTCCTCTTTTCCATCCCAATTACATAATACTCCTTTTCCTTCTCCTTCTCCTTCTCTATTCTCTTTCTTCCAGACCCAAGATGCACCATATTGAGCAATGGAAGTGGGTTTGGGCTTGATATTTATTACATTTCAAACAGGCTTAAAAGCCCATCCTAAACATCGCTCAGCCACGGACATAATTTCTTCCTCTCCCTCAACATAAAATCTTTTTTCGCGAGATAAAAACAAAAATAAAAATAAAAATCCAAAGTTTCAATTCGACGTCGTAAAAAGCTTTCTTACTTTGCCAATGAATCTTCGGCATACCGGGCATGTCTTGCTTTCTCCATAAAAAATCCTGCAAAAACCGTTTTTGTAAGTTTTCTCACAAATATATATATATATATAAGTGTTCTAATCAAGGATGTCTGACTTTAATTAAAGTCAGCTAAGAACACAAGCTCTTGGATTCACATTCACTTAATGAATGATTCATCTCAAAATCACAATCAAAGAGGTTGTGTTCTTAGCTGACTTTAGTTAAAGTCAGGTATTAGAATATTTTTCTATATATATATATGAAAAAAATATATAATTATTGTTAATGCATACCTCTGAGCACAGTCATGACAAGTAGCACAGTGACCACAAGGAACAAAGAAGCAATTTCGTGGCTGATCGTAGCAAATTACACAAATTTTCCCATCATACAAGTCCTCAGAGGAACTACTGCTACAATTTCCTGACTCTAAATCTTGTGCACATGTCCCATATGTGCATGGGATTATTGTTGCCTTGTTAGGGCACAATGGGCAAGTCTCCCTCTCTGTTACTTCCTCTGCAGTACTTCTCTCACAATCACAGTCCCCCAAGCATTTCAAGATCAGGGATATAAAAAGCACTATCAATGCTGCATCATCACAACAAAATAATAGTAATTAATTGAAGTAGTTTAACTTAATTTAATGGGCATTTGGACTCCCCATGATATGAAATCATTCTATTTTAATTTCCCTACCTAATTACCTAATTAATTGATAATTAAGTGCTTTATATATATATATATATATATTGTCAACCAACGAGGTGTCAGAGCTGTTAGAGACCCAACTAATTTCCGTTCCTAACACGAGGCCACCATTTCATAGGGTCATATAACGTCCAACGCTCGGACTAATAGTCCTAACTGGTGGCTAATCAAGAGAGTTTAGCTGGTTTCGAACGCGAAATGTTTGAGTCTACAGCTCTGTCCTTTGCCGCCAGGTCATCTCTCCTTGCCAAAATGGAACTGTATCATTTTCATGATGTGACCGTGACATGCTTAAAATGATAGAAATCAAGAGTGTTGAAGGAGGCAACCAACCTAATAATATAATATAGCCAACTAATCGAGCCACAAAAGAAAGCGCCAACCACCATTCAACCTGGTTAATGACAAAAATGTAGCAGCCTGTAATTAAAAAATATGCTTGAAATTTTAATTAGTGGTTAAGTCAACTAACATTGAGGAGAGAGAAGATGCCTTACTTCAGCGGACCTGGTGAGGATAACAAATTGAGTGCTGGAATAATGAAGCTTGAGTTGACTCGGACCGTCCATCGCCTGGTCTTAACTTAACAATTCATTGGCAGCTGATCCATTGAAAAAATAAAAAAAATAAAAAAAAATAAATGGGGAAGTCTCCTTTGGTTATCATTTTAAAAATAATTATTTTTGAAAGCAAAAAATGATTCTCACTCTAGAAAAAAAAAATTCTTCCAAAATGCCAACAAACAGTGTGTATACTTCTCACTCATGAAACTTTCAATAATCGAATAGTATTAAATAGAAGGAAAGAAGATAAGAACTTGAGACTTTTGGTTTTTGAAAACAAAAATGATTCTCTATTTTTTTTTTTTTTTTTTTTTTCGAAAAGCAAAAAAGATTCTCATTATTACAAGAAAGTACTTTCAAAATGCCAACAAATATTGCTCCTTTACACGACAATGCTTCCATAGTTTGAGATTATAGAACAGCAAAAAGGGTCTTTGAATTAACACATAATGTGAAAACTGTATATACTTCAATGTTGACATATTTCAAAACCAATATCAACAAAACAATTAAGGACAAGTCATTGCTAAACTAAAAGATGAATTTAACACATAATTGGAAAACACTTAAATGTGGAAATATTTCCAAAAAACAGAATCAACAAAACCGAAACAAATCATTGCTACATTACCTAAACACCTAGCTTGTTCAACCTCTGCAACAGCCCATGAAGAAACTCTGGCGCCCAGCTAGCCGAAAACTACATGAATCTGATGCTGCATATCCATATGGTTCTGAGGATGAATTAAGCTTATGAGCTTTTATTTCCTCGTGTTATTGCTAGAGCTGTGAACACTGCAGGCTTGGACATCAGAGAAATATAGCTGGTGGGTACGTTGTAAAATTATTTGAAGAAGATGGAGAATGAGAAGTGAGAGAAGACTGGTAGATGTTGCATTTCTGTGTCAACTAACTACCCTTCAGAATTAGGCGGGCAACTGATTTACAAACCACTTTTCTTTGAAGGGTAGGTTGCCTCTGTCCTAAATGGGCTATATAGTTAAGGAAAAGGACAGTGTCACACTCGTGGGAACCACCTCCTCAAACCTTCCTAAGATTATTGAATTCAAATGGAATTCAAATTCTCCTATGATTTATAAAAATTCTATTGCCTATTATAGATCCCGCCAAAAGTACGATACTCACAATCCATCAGTTTCAAACATCATGAAGCAGAGTTTTTGGGATTGAATTCGACACCCTAAAATTATCGGACGGAACTTGCAGGTAGTTTTATTTATTCTCGAGTATTAGTATGGATGCAAATCTCAATCGAAGTAGTCTAAGATACCCTATATTTTAGAAAAATTACGATTCTCAAAATATTAAATTGTACGTATACTATTTCAATTGTCACTACTATGAAAGAGTACCATTTTTGACTTTTTACAAGACTCAATTAGATGAATTAAAATTTTTAAACCAAATGATGCAGCAGCATAACAATTTCTTTAATTTTATGTATTTAAAAAATACAAGCAAGTAGAGAAATCATTTTGATGCCACATTATTTGATTTAAGATTTAATACTTTACCGTACGACTGTACGAGACATTTGTCATTGTCCTAGACGATCATCTCCCAAAATCTTGTTTCTTGTGTGAAGGGAGAAAAAAAAAACCAAATCCATTTCTCTTGGTGCTACATGTTCAAATTCATGTGGGGCTGTGATATTTTAGCATCTGTAATAATAACTCCTAGCTATGTAGTTAATTGGTATTTATTATATTTGTTGGGTTTGAATAATTTCTTAAGGGATGCGCTACAAATGATTACTTTTAATTTAACAGATAATTTCTATACTCCTTTAAGAGTCAACCTAATTATTAAGATGACACAAATCTCAACCTAATTTTGATTTTTGATTTTTGAAGAGGGCCCAAGCACGTACCAGTCGCTTTCTCCTCGTCGCCCAACAACCATTCAAATGACAAATTTTTTTTTTATTTTATTTTTCGCGCACAAGAAATATTCAAATTTCTAACAACTCATTGAGAGTACTCAAGGCCAAATAAAGAAACTTTAGGAATCCAAAAACTGCAGGGTCTATGAAAAAATAACTTAGTATGAAGTGTTTAAAAGGTCAAAGATTAAGGGGAAAAAAGTGTATTTTTTTCATTTTTAAAATGCTGACCAAATGATGCATTTATTTTGCGAATATGAAATTTATCAGTAGTCCATATAATCCAACAATCAGTTTTTTAAAATTTGTTATGCATTTGACCCTATATATATATATATATATAAACTCCTCAACTTATAAGAAAGTCATGATATTTTATTTTAAAAATATTTGCCTACTTTTATTGAAACAAGTATTTTGGAAAATTAACCATTGAATTAAATACTCGTTTTATGCATTTCATGCATACCAAAAATCATAATGAACTAAATGTTAGTTTCAAAATACCAATTACAAAACAATCGAGACAACATCCATTGGTTAATAATTTTAGTGATTTTGGTAATATTTGTGGCATGTGTAGAAAAAAAAAAAAAGCATCTAATTCATCAGTCACTTTTTCAAAAATATGGATCTCATTATTTTCAGGAAACATGGATTGATAATTCAAAATGTCAGAAAGTGAGACCATTATATACATATAAATGTTTAACACCTACTACGACTTATTACAGAACATGACCAGCTTCTTGGAACATCGGGAACTACCTTTACAGGATAAAGTGGGCCTCGCCTGAGATAAGGTTGTGTCACACACTCACACTTACTCACTGGTCTGAAAATCAGGGCCAAAGTAAGATGAGCCAGTATAAGCCCAACCCACTCACTGGGCTGAAAGTCAGGGCCAAAGTAAGATGAGCCAGTATCAGCCCAACCCACTCGCTGGGCTGAAAGTCAGGGCCAAAGTAAGATGAGCCAGAATCATCCCAATCCATGGAATAGAGTGAACAATCCCAATCTCACCAGAATGTTGGCTGGTTAGTCTCTCTCTGCATATTTTTTGGGTCTTAGGAGAGCCCAGAGGATCTTCGACTGCACAAGAAGAAGTAACTTTTGAGATGACTATAAATGGTTGCACTTGTAAATTATTGCATGAAAAATATATTTCTAAAAAAACCAAATATAATGCGAACAATGTACGGAGTAATTAAAATGAAATATTTAAGGTTATTGAAATTTATCATTAAAAAAGTTTGCAAGATCTAAATTGTATAAAAATAATATTAAATCAATACATACGAAAAATCAAAACCTATAAAATTTTTATATTATAAATTTTTTATTTAAAAAAGAGCACTAAAAATATTAGCAAAGCTACATTTGTTTCTGTACTGGTAATAAGAAAATAATAGAGAGTAATTTATTTGATATTTTATAGTAATTAATTGTTTGAAAAATCGTGTTTTATCTAGAAATGAATTAGCATTTGAAAGAAATTTAATTTGATTAAAATATTTTTACTCTATTTAGTAGAATTTC
>JAESVK010001383.1:68633-99962 GCA_017140935.1 Hamamelis virginiana | reverse complement strand
TATATATATATATATATATATATATATATATATATATATATATATATATATATATATATAATCGAGGTTTAAGCACCGTATACCGTTTTTGTACGCATGCATCGATGCGTCGCCCTCGATGAACATAGGAAGAGAAATTATGTCGTAATACATCCACACAAAATTAATGTGACCAAAACTTGTGTGGGTTGAGACTGTGCCAGGTAGGGTAATCAGCTAGTAGAGTTGTCTTGGACTCCATTAGCAGTTTTTTGGGGTTTAATATTCGGCACCCTAGCTAGCAAAAATTAATGTGACCAAAGCCTTTGTAGCCTCAGGTTTTGTTAAGTGGGTCAGTCAACTAGCTAGGTTGTCTTGGCTTCCATTGGCAGTTTTTGGTCTAATATTTAGCATCCAGCTTGCCCTAAGATTTCACTCGTTTAATTAATAGCTAGACTGTTCTCTGCGGCATTTCCCAATTTTTATAAAATTCTCGAAAAATATTTTAAACTTTAGAAAAACATTTAAAATGATTTTCTTGTGGTTTTATTCGTAGGAAAAATGCTAAACAGACAAAAAAGGCAGTACGTGAATGTTGTAGTCAAGGCGCATGCATCCGAGCAGTCCTGCCTAACCTCACATGGTTGTTAACTCGTTTTGGTATGTGACCTAAGCTTAATTGATTCGTATTTCACAGCGCCTTTCTTTTTTGGCATAGCTTGATTTGGTCAAGGCATGCATATTTGCAGTCCTTGTCCGACCTCACATGGCTGCTATAGGAGATGCTCATAGGCTTCTTGATTCCTTTTGGGTTATTTATTTTATTTTATTTTTTTCAAACAACTCATATTAATTTTTAGCTGTTTATTAATATTATCAAATATGATCGAGTTATGATTTAGTGAGCATTTGCTAGCGCCCATTTATGTGTTTATAGATTTTGGTTAAGTCAGCATTTGGTAACCTGATCATTTTTTCATCAAATATTGATATGCTTCTATATACGTACGTGCATGCTCAATCGAATGGAAAGGTTTTCCCACTTTGATACATGTCACTGGTTCAATAAATTATCAATGATTCCTTCGGGTTATCTTGCCATTCTAATAGCTTTCTGGCGCTTCTGGTCCACTTAGAAAATGGATTAATTCGTTTTTGTTTGCCCTGTTTGAGCAATGAGACCTGTAATCATACATTCCATAAGGCAATGAGATGGGCCAGCGGTAGAGGAGAATCAAGGCTGGCTGAAATTTGAGATGGACCCATTTGGCTCACGATTGACCCTGCAAGGCTGTAAGGCTTGGATAGTGGGCTAGATTTCCAGAAGTTTCGGCCCACTGACATCAGGAGAGAATTGAAAGTTGAAACTAGTGATGAATCTGCAGCTTCATAAAGAATTAAAGATTCTTAGCCCCAGCCCCCAGAAATAAGGGTTGTAGACCATGTGATTTGATGAAAGCCGGCAGCACACAAAAAAGCCCATTGTGATTTTTTTATTTTTTTTCTTTTTTTGGGTTGCAAAAAGATATGTAATTTTTTACTCCAAAATACCCTAATAAATGCATATTGATAAGTTTTTATATGCTTAAATCCAAGAACTGTTTTCTGACTTGTATAGGCAGAAAAAACCCTAGAAACTTAACCACTTGACTATAAACTGGTCCAAATTTGATTTTAAGATGTAATTTCATCTCAGGATCTATCAAGTTAGGCTTGTTAAATATGATGTAATGGAGCACAGCCGACGGTCAAATCAGGGTAACTCTACCCGCTTCATATATATATATATATATATATATATATATGTGTGTGTGTGTGTCACAATTAGTTCATGGCACTGTACTGACTTTAACTAAAGTCAGCTTATGCACAAGATTGTTCCCGTATATGTGTGTGTGTTTTGAGACATTAAAGGATAGAACAGTATCTAATTCTCTCTTTCATGAAATCCAGAGATCAACGCTGCAGGTAATGGCATTATATATATATAACACCGAAGTGAGCCAGTCAACATATGCTTATATAAGTTTATGTAAGCATGATGCTAATAGATAATTGTGGGATACATGTTTTAAAAAATTGACTGTTAGATTAGATACTGTACTTATGTACGTCATGCATGCCAAAAATCACAATGATCCAACGGTCTGCTTATCGGAAATGTGACTGAAAAAATCTGTAACAATTTTCAGCGATCAAGGCTTTTTTGGTCTATATTTTGAGTTCTTTACATTCAATCACCGTGATTTTGGCAAGGCCAGCCCTCAGGTTTTGGATGCCCTAGGCGAGCTTCTAAAACGATGCCCCTATTGACTAAAAATTTTTTTTTTGCAAAATTTTAATTATTGAACCTTAATTTCTTATAAGCTAAAACCTACAACAATCAATTCACCGCCGTGAGTCGTGTGCGAGAATGAGAGGATAGACTGTGGGTGAGATTTGAGAAATGGGAGATGATTGTGCGAGAGGACTGTGCGGGAGGAAGTTTAAAGAGAAACTTGTAAAAAAAAAAACAAAAGGAAGTCTGAAGAGAGCCAGAGACGTGTGTGGGGGAAATGGAAGATGATTGGGCTGATTTGGACATTTGTGAGATGGGCTGCAGGACTGGATTGGGCATTTGGGCAATTGGGTTATTCGATTTTTATTTTTTTTGGACTGAAACTTCATGGGCTAGATTGGTTTTCAATGGGTTAAATTGTTTTTTTTTTTGGGCTTGGGCTTGGGCTGATGGTCTTATGAAAGGTAAATTTGGATTGAATGGATGCCCCTCAAAATCACCCCTTTTTGGGATGTCCAAGGCGGAGGCCTCTTGGGCCTCCCCTTAGGGCCGGTCCTGATTTTTGGTATGCATAACATCTATAACCAGAAGATCTAATCTAACAGTTAGTTTTTCAAAATATGTATTCTACAATTATTTATTAAATATGTAAGCAAATGCTGACTAGATGAGGATTTGAATTTTTAATCAGCAATATGGGATATGTATTTTGAAAAATCAATAGTTGAATTAAAATTTTTTTTTATAAATATCATATATGTCCATCTAATGATCGATCGATATCTAAAATATAGACCGAAAAACTATACAGTAAAAGTAGGCCAACATTTTGAACACGGCCAAGATCTGTGAGGCCATAGTTTTGGGCGCACCAGGTAGTTAGGTGTTGAGTGGTCGGTGCAAGGCTGGAGTAGAGTGGCAGAGTCCAACCATAATATGCTAGTCCCAAACCAAGATATTAAATGACGTAAGCACTTCGAGCCAATTCGTTCGCTCTGGGCCTGTAACCCAATCACCTTTGGTTGCCTCCTCCCCACGAGAGTCTCCAAATTATATGTACATACAAGAATGCTAACATCGGTCCATTTGATGCAACCCGTATCTCATGTGATTTCAATTACAATCATTAGTGGAATATTTTTTGAAAAAATTGACCGTTGGATTAGATATCCAAAACTTACAGTAATTTAACGGTCTGTTTCAAGCAAAATTACAAATGGTAAAAAATTGGTGATATTTTAAAAAACGAAAACATTACGGTTTTTCACATTAATATTTTTTTAAAATATGTTGTACAATTAGTTGTAATTGATGTCAAGTGCACCTGAACTTAGCATTCGTCTATATATATGTGGATGAAAGTTGATATTAACTTTGAACTGCATACATTACTGATTGCAAGCATCCTAAATTAATGTAAAAAATGTTGGTCCCTCCATAGAATATGATAGAATTCATTTAAAATTAGTTGAGAAACATCATGTAATGGTTGATATCCTCTTCAACACGACATGTTTTTATTTAAAGAATTTAGCAACCTACAAATTTTGGAACTGTATGCAATGTCCTATTTGAGAAGGTAAGGAGAAAAAAAAATTGAAAAATGCTCGTCTTTCCGCCGCCCTTCCTACTCTATTCCTTGTGAGAGAGTCAATGGGGAGGGCTGCGGGATGCGTAGCAATCTCCAGAAAGAATCTATACCTATATTATAAGGGAATTTTCTCTCAATATTCCCATAGTTTCTAAAAATTCCCTACATAAAGTCATGTTTTGAGAATTTTTTTTTCCTTGCACCTCCATACATTTAATTGGACATTTTTGCCCTCATGAACGGTCAAATTTTGTAAATAATTTGCTAAATTTTTACATACAATTCCCAATATTATGTATAATCCGAGTAATCCCAAATCCCCCAAATAATAAATAAATCCCCAAATAAGACATAATCTACAATCCCCAAAATAATGAATAATCCTCAATTTTGACAACAATCCTGTTGAACAATCCCCAACTTTGCTAACAATCCCCCAAATTGTTGCTTACTTTTTTACATCAAATCAAAATCTTATATGTCCCATTAAATCCAAAAAAGGTGTTGAATACCCTAAATCATACATAATTCCCAAATTAATTCATGATTTCCAATCCCCGTATTAAACCATAATCTCCCAAAAAAAAGTGTATAATCCCCAATTTCTATTATTTTTTTAAAAAAATTTATATTGTGATATAATAATGACATAATTAATGTGATTTGACATTACTAAAATTGGGGACTATATTCTAAATAGGAGATTATATGCAATTTGGGGATTGGAGATTATTCACAAAATTGGGATTTCAATATAAGGGTGGGGGATTAAGTTATGTGAAGGACTTTTTGGTCCAAAAAAAATATTGGTAAATTTCGAAAACATGGGTTCATGTAGAGAATTTTTGCAAACTATGGGAATATTGAGAGAAAATCCCCATATTATAATAAACACGGATTTATTGAAATAAAACCATTTTAGAACATATATATTGTGCCTATTGAGGATCAGTCAAATATTCGAAAAGATAAGCATTAAAATAACTAAAATTAACTTTTTTATGTAAAGAATATTTTGTATAATCATTAAATATAGTATAAGAGTCTTGATGTAGGTACCTTAAGTTTTCACTAAATAAACATTTCTTGTAACCCCATTATTTATACCGTCAAAGTATTTACAGACTTAGGTTCCATAATGCCTACATCTATTATAAATACTCTATATTTGTCAAATTTATTGTCTAAACCAATAGTAATTTAAGCATGAAATTAGTTTTAGAGCATCATGTAATGTTCGTATGGTCTAATTTCCTTAAATTTCCTAATTGCTGGCGGGGGAGTAAACCAATAGCAATTTAAGCATGAAATTAGTTTTAGAGCATCATGTAATGTTCGTATGATCTATTTTTCTTAAATTTCCTAATTGATGGCAATGGGGTAAAGTGTTAAGATTTCATAGTTAAGATAATATTTGTTCGATTTTAAAGTTAGACTGGATTTCTTATTTATTTATTTTTTTTTTTGGGGGGTGGGGGGGTTTAAAATTGACATATAGTTCAAATATGTTTCATGTAATTTATCATAATTTTTATGCTTGATTATTACTCTTGCATTCTTATTTTTAATCACCATAAAAAAGAAAGGTAGCATATATTTGCCTTACCTGCCTAACTGGGTAGCTGAAACATATTTACTAAATTGGTTGCAAAGTAGCTAGAAATTTCTTAAAGGAAAACTCCCTTGAAGTTTGTTGGATTTGCTTAATTTTATTGAAGTTAATTATAAAAACAACACCCTTAGAAATTGATTTTGCACTTCAATTCATCATTAGAACAGTAAATCCAACACAACCATGGCAGAATAAATGGGCATCTCACATAAAAACCAGACAGTATTATGGGCTTTCAAGCATAGATCTCTTAATAAATTAAACACTTGACAATAATGCAGTCACTGAAGCAATCGTAATTCCTCTGAAACAATCATGTTTTGGTTATAGCACTTCACAGATCAGTTTCTCTGGGTTCTTGAAGGAAGTGACCCAAAACCAAAAATGAAGGGAAATTGGAAGCTAGATAGTAAGAGGTTGTTAATTTGGCAAACCCGAAAGCCTGGATAGCTGAAGATGAATATGATTGATTTTTATTTCAACGCTGTTTGGTAAATTTCTTATATCAATTTAATCTTGTTTAGAAAATAATGTATAAAAAACAATGTAAGCCGATTTATATAAAAACCAAATAGCTGAAAGACATCGGACCTAACCTGATGCAATTTTCAAAATTTCCAAACGGACCGACCCTAAATTGGATTCATTGACGAAGGCATGATTATATTGCGCGCACTGAAAATAATTTTAATTTAGGCAGTTTAATCAATGAAAGGGAGTGTAACAAGGTTGATGCCCCCCAAGTTAATTTAGTATATTTATTTGATGGATGATCTAGCATTTGAAAAATGTTACATAGACAACATCATAAAGGAGTAAATCTAGAATTGAGACACAACGAGGATCAGATGGATGTAATCACAGCCGAAGATTTAAGTCTAGTTTATGTAGATCCGAAGGTTGTTGTTGCTTAGGCAGTTTGTGATCCATATGAAAGCTTCCTGGCCAAACCAAATCCATTGCTGCTTCTAACATTAAAGGTGTCCATGCCATCCCAAACCCTGGCTTGGCATCATCGAACCGAGCTGCTGCTGCTGCCGTTGCCGGCGCTTCTCTGATCGGCTTTCGCACGAGGGAGTGGGCCTGGACGCCCAGTGATCGAGAATTAAGAGGAAATCCCATTGTTGGTGTCATCATCATCATCATCATCATCTTGTGAGACTGCTGGTGCTTTTTAGTTGCTCCCCTTTCTCTCTTGTGAGCATTCTGGTGACCACCCAGAGCTTGTGAGCTAAAGAACTTTCTCATGCAGAAGTTGCATGAGAAGACCTTAGCGTTTGTGGCAGGTTTTGAATGGGGATCGCAGTGATCTCCCGATGTTAAAGGGTCATTCTTGTTGAGGCCTAAACTCAACCATCCCCCCAGATTATTATCATCTACTCTTGTTGCTCCTTCAGAGTTTTCGCTTGTTTTCGATTCATCATCTTGGTTGGTGACTAAAATCTCATTTGCTTCTTCTTCTTCCTTCCTCTGGAAAATCATTGCTGCAGAGTACAGAGCCAAGTGTCTAGTTAAAAGAAAGAGGCTCAAGGATATGGAGGTGCTTGTACATAAATAGCTAGGGATATATAAAAGCAAAGGATTTAATGGACAGGAAGTAAGGTAGAGCATAAGAGAAAGGGAACTGGCAGTGAATGGTATTAAAGTTTCTCTCATCTATCTCACTTTTATTAAGTGAAGCTTGGTTTTTTTAAGGGAGAAATATTGCGTAGGTCATTCTCTAGAACTGTTGGCCATGTCAAGCTTAGGATTCCCTACTCATCTTTAATGTTATCTTTCTAACCTCTAACCATAAACTGCCTATGATTCTCTTTTAATTTGAGGGCAAATTATTCATACTTCTCCTTCGACAAATGTAAAACCTTGTTACATCCCATGGAAATCGAATCAGCCAATCGGGTTTTTACATGTAGTGTAATATCAAGATGAACGTCGAAACAGGTCAAAATTACCTTGTTTCAAATCCTAAGCGAAAAAACAACATATGGAATCTCGCTGTATTAAAGCAATAATTTTGATACAATTTTTATGCAAAGTAGAAACCTGCAGCATAAGGAAATAGTATATATATATATACCAGTCCTTCTATTATAAGGTGCACCTTACGCAACTTTACGTAAGGTGACCTCGATCAATAGGACCAAATGCATAACATATTTTGAAAAACTGACCGTTGGATTAGATGAACTACTTATTAATTTCATGTTTGCCAAAAATCACAGTAATCCAACAGTTAGTTTCTGACAAGTGTCACGTGAAAAATTGTGACATTTTTATTCTTCAAAATATCACCGTTCTTTCCTAGTAAGTTTTTTCATAAACCGACCTTTAGATCATTGTGATTTTTGGTAAACATGAAATTGATAAGCTGATCATATAATCTAACGGTCAGATTTTCAAAATATGCTCTGCATTTGGTTTTATTGTGGTCACCTTACGCAACTTTGGTAAGGTGCACCTTATAATAGGACAGTATATATATATAGGAATGCTAAGGTCAGGAGCACCTAATGTAAGTTGCATCGAGTGACTTTTTTTAGAGCTAGTGCAGAGCATTTTTTGCTCAACTGACTGTTAGGTTATAAACTCCTATCATATATGTCATGCTAGCCAAAAATCAAAGTGATCTGACGATCGGTTTTTGAAAAAACATAAGGTGAAAAATAGTGACATTTTGAAGAACAAAAAATTCATAGTCTTTCACAACGATATTTTTCAAAAACCAACCGTCGGATCACAATAATTTTTAGAAGGCATGACATACATAAGAATGATATCTAATCCAACGATCAGTTTTTCAAAATATGATCCACAACTATCTCTAATAAAAATCGTTTAATGCAAGTTGCATCAGGTATACCTGATCTTAGCATTCCTATATATATATATATATATATATATATATATATATATATATATATATAAAAGTTCATAAGATTAAAGCACATCATAGGCTAAGTGCAGTCCTGTTGAACTCATGCTGCAGTACTGGCCCTCACATGCATGCATCAATCCAGACTGCGCGCAATTAATGGTTTTTAACTGATGGGAAAGCTGATAAAAAATAACTGATGCTGTTTTTAATATTATAAAGTTCCATCCAAGACATTGGTCAGTACAGATTGGTGCAGCATGGTGCGCGCAGGGGTAGACACAACAGTCACTGATTCACTCACCAACACCATAACTGGTTTCCGGTTCTTTCCCTCTCCATGTTACTACCAGTAAAGTTTTATGTCAGGTTAGGAAGAGACATGATAAAATTAGCAACCACCAGAAAAATGGTGTATTTACTGCATACAAACTTACAGAGGCAGTACCTTAATTCGTAAATGACAAGCTTCATTGCAGATATTGGAGTGAGTGGAGAAGCTTTTCATTTTTTTAATATATGAGATGCATTATATATGCCATTTTATATACATATATTAAAGGGATGGTGGGGCCAGGTAGCTGCCAATAATGTTGATAAAAAGTAGGCAAAGAGGTGGGGTGTCATTATATTTCATTTTCATTCATATGGGGTTTCTTTCTCAACAAGAGGATCTACGTGGGTGTCTTCCCGTAGTGGGCTATGTATATGTACAGTAGGAGAAGTGCATTGACGAGTGACAACCACTTGTACTTATTCTCAGAATCTTGTTCTAAAATTTAAGACAGTAACGCTGTTTCCCCATAAAGAATGCATCTCTCTCTCTCTCTCTCTCTCTTCCATAATGGTGTGGATGAAGCTACCTTCTTTGAGATAAAATAATTGTGATATATGTTGGATTGATGAGTCAGGGCTTGAACGTTAGACTAGTCTTATCGATTGGTTTCTTATACAAGCCAAAATGGAAGCAATGGAAGTGAAACTACAATAGAAATAAGTAAAAAGTGACGAACACTCCAGTGTTTTGTAATGGGCTAACACACCTCCAATTGTATCTTTCACTCCAGGTATAATAGGTAACCTGTTTGTGGATGACTGGATGTCTCACCTCGGGACAAACTCAGTTTGCTTATAGAATATCAACATAGATCAAGTCTGTATGTATCTTTCCAATATAATTATTCTCTACTTTCCTTCATTTTTTTTTTAATGTTTTTATATTATTTTTAATTTTAATTTTTGGACAATTTATAAGATGAAGATGGGGCATCTTTAGAATTAGTGGACCGATGGGTTAATAAGATGAAGACAGGTGTCTTGACGGGAATAACAAAAATACGGGTACAATGACTCATTTTACCATCCAACCTGAATGACATCTTTCTTTTTCGGATAAAGTATCCAGAAAATAATCCCCATTCAATTTATAAAGATTCAAGAGAATTTTGTAAACTTGATCGACCTCTAGTTGAGGGAAGTTATTTATTTATTTATTTATCGTAGTTTAAGAGCTATTTGTTAAATTTTGAAATTTATAGAGTCCTAGTATATAATTTAAGGGGTTATTTATTCAATTTTGAAGTTCATATTTTCTTTTTAAAAAATCTATACTACTTATAAAAGTCCCAATGTTGGAAAAAAAAAATCTGATTGACTAAAATGCCCTCGCATTAAATGTTAATGACATTTTACCCTCTTGCAATATTATTTACCTAAAATCTCTTTAATTGGTTTTTTTAAGAGCCATTTTTTCAATTAATTTCATAATTCAACAAGTTATCAACAAAGTTTGATCATTTTTTAGTGTTTTGAACATTAAAAAAAAAAATAACAAGAAATTTTATCAATAAAAGAGAGATCGAGAGAGAGAAAAAAGAAAAAGAAAAAGAGAGATTTGCCTTTTATTAGTTACAATAAAAGTACTCTAAATTAATTAAAATTCCATTAATAAGTATGATTCATAAAAACCACAAATTTAAATAATTTTTTTTTAAAATTCAAATTAATTTTTTTTTATTAATACCTATATAACTTGGTTGTCAAATAACTGAAGATGGTATAATTTACATTCAATTTGTTATTTTCAAAAAATGAAAAATAAATGCAATTTTACTAATTTTATCAAACAATTTGGTTTTATTTCTATTATAAAAATTATGTAACATACTGAATTTATATTTATTGATTTAATATTATTTTTACATAATTTTAAATCTCTAAATATCTTTATAGATGAAAATTTTTAACAACTTTAGGTATTTATTTTAGTTGTATTGTTTACAATATAGTCGATTCCTTTAAGATATTCTTTAAAAAAATATATTACATGCATATCGCATGCAGTGTAATGCTGAGAATTATATTTTTTATAAATACCTATATAACTTGATTTTCAAACATTTTATTTTAGTTATATTATCCAAATTATGTTTCATTCATTAAACTTTTTCACAAAAATTTACACGTGTAAAACATAAATGGTTCTAATGTCATCCCCTACAGAATAAATATTATACTTGTCTCATAATTTAATTTACTGTTGAAGGATCCCTCATTGGCTAATGATACAAGCACATCAAATCACTATCTTATGCAAGTGGTAAAGCACTTGTTGATAGAGATCCAAGCAAGCAACAATCTGGAATGCCACAGATGTGCTGATTCGAGATAGAGAGAGGGAGGAGAGGAACCTCTTGGGTTGGTGCTTAAGATGATTGAACAATGATGTAAACTTACCAAATGTAAAGTCCATACGTCCCTTGTGAAATGCAATTTGTTGATGCAAAGCTTGGATTCCAAGTATTTTAGTGAAGTGAGATAGGTCCAAGGAAAACGGCATTTACAAACACCAAGAACCTAGAAAGTAGAACAAGTTTTTTCTTGGCTAGCTCCCTTTCTTATATTCTGGGGCTGCTTTCTGCTTTGGCTGATTGTTATGTGAGAATATGAAGAGAAATCTGATCATCACATCATCTTCCCACTCTCATTCTTGTTCCTGTGGATCAACTCCCCCCACTACTCACAACCCATGAGATGGAAAAACATTCAAAAAAGTCCCTCCTCATGTCTATTCTTCTGATAAGAGGACTATCAAGAAAAAGATAAAATGATTATAAAAACAATAATTCTGTCAATAGGATTCACACCAACTCTTAGTGAGGGGCGTGGACCTCACAAGTCTTCTCTCGAATGGACAAAAATTCCATTAGCAAAATTCTCATTTTTTTTTTTTTTGTTTGAAAACCCACCAATTGAATGCTTTACCCATTCGCACCATTTTAAAAACCAAAGTGTTGGCATCTTAACACAATGATAAAGGTATCTTAGCACAATGATAAGGTATCTTTAGGAGAGAGGTGGGTCTCTAGTTCTTTTTTTTTTGGATAATTAAATTGGGTCTCTAGTTCTACTCTTTTCATTAAAAAAATAAAATAAAATAAAATAAATAATGATTGCAAATACTTTGGAACTAGTCCTTAATTTGAAGGGGTAAACTTCTATTAAACAGGCCTGCTGCATCTAATAAAAGGGGCAAAACCCGACCAAACCTGCCATTTATCTGCATGATATAGACAGGAAGTTGGGGTTTTTAATAAACAAAGGAGAATCCATATTCTAACTTCTAACCGAATGGGTTTATAATAAGGCTCCCACATCCAATCAATTTAGTACCAATCCAAACCTGTCTCATAAATATTTGGAGAAATTACACACTCAACTACCATCATCCCTCATGGTATAATGGTAGAGGTTAGGTTATAAATATTAAACATTGACGCGTAGGAATTATTAAGACAAAAGGGAGCTCTACTCTCATTGGGTAGCCTAAGGGCCCATTTGAGTTCCCTTGGACGACCACACACGCGCACACACAGAGAGGGAGAGAGAGAACCTCCTAAACTATAGCATAGTTGCAAATTAACACCATGATACTTTATTTATCAAATAGAATAATCTCCAATTTTTAATATTTTATTGATATAATAATAAGGATAAAAGGATCTTAATTTCTACATTTTTGGTAACCGGCATATCCCTATATGCTTCAGAGGATTTTAAATACTGTTCTCATTGCAATAAAAGAGCACATGAATACTGTCCAAATCAGGGGCAAAAAACAAATAGGAACACCTTTACTTCCATCCCTTCCAAGTTCCAACTATTGAAGATATATTAGGATCGAATAATTAACACATCATGTCTGCAAGACCCACTTTCTGTTGCAACACGTGGAAGGAAGGGAGGCAGGACTTTGATAGAGGTTTTAGTGATGTGGATCAGGGTGCCCTGGTATGGTCCCAACACCCACATGTGCTCTCGAGAATATAGAACCTTACAGACACATCCAGTGGCACAAGCTTCATGTTCCGTTACAGATGTCATACCATAGTTTATAACAAAGACTTCAATAGCAATTATTCTATAATTCAACCAAAAAGGCTATTATTCACCACATTATGTGATTGTGACTATGTTGTCTACACATTGGACAGAGAGATAATGACAGAGAGTAAGGGGGAGGGAGGGAGGGAGAGAGAGAGAGAGATGAGGAACCATAATACCCATTGACTAAAAGGTATGACATATCAACTTAACAAAGTCTTAATCCTAGTTGCATGAGATCAATTACAAAGTCTTAATCCTGGTTGTATTCTTCGCACACATGACTTCGATCCTTCCTCACTCCCGCTATCCACATTGTTTTGAGCATTCCTCTTGTCCTCCATTTAAAGCCTTTAACTTGAAATCTTGAATCAAGTTCCCATTTTGTACTGATATGTTGGAACACAACCAAACTATATCTTACACAAAGAGGTATGAAATCAGTACAAAGAGACTAAAATCCCAAGCTTAATATGAAGGAATTGGTTATGATCAAACTGCAGACTGGGCTCCACAATCTCTAATTGCAAGTACTTGGGATTGACTGCATGAATCCTTTTATCATTTTTGGCCATTTAACTCCCATTAGTCATGGCCTCTAATAAATTCTTAGCAATGGTTTTTTTTTTTTTTTTTTGGGTGCAAGCATTGGTGTCTTTTTTAACCATCTCGACCGACATTTTTTTTCTATATCCTCTCGTCCTTTTAAAGCCTTGAACTTGAACCAAATCACTCATCCATATGGGTTTCATTAATTTTCTTCTACGTAGCCAAGCTACATGCATCACCTTTTCCCTCCATTGAATACCAATTTAACGCAAGAATTCAAGAACCTTCATTTCATACACAGGAGGGATTTGAACTCGGTTGGATATATCAAAACCAAAAAAGAATTACCTCCATAAGATACCAATACGCTTGGGACGGGTTTTTACTTGGTTGCGAATATTGACTTCAGAAATGAGTTACTTCCACATAGGCAGGGTTCAGTTTCAGTTGGTCATACTGACTACATCAATTAACTAAGCAGCACAATGTAAGGCCTAAGCAGCTGGTGTTTTCCTTACTTGTTCCCAGAGTCATGCACTCATGGAGGAGTTTTAGCTCACTAATTATAGCAAGTGCAAAATTCTGGAGGAAAAGACAATGCTTGGGAGAGTGACAACACCCACTGTCGGCTAGGACGGCTTGGGAACCAGCACATCCAAATTTACACACACATATATATCTCTGACAATCCATTTGTGGATTCTAGAGATTTTGTAAGTCCAGGAATTGCATTAAAATTTCCCAAAAACAAAAAGGAAAAATGAAGCCTGGGCGTACATGAGTTTACAGAAATAAAGCAGAACAAATCAATGACAGCCAATTGGCTTATATAGGAACCTAAAATGACAGTTCTGAAAACAACATCTGCCTAATTAAATTAAATTCTAAAATGATTTCCTCCAACCTCCATCAAAGTGAGAAGTACACTTACATGCCTCTACTCCAAAAGAAAGTCCCCACAGGATATTCCTCTAACCACAGCACACTGCAGCACATAGAGTGCTGATCCAAAAACCTGTTCAAGTACCTACAACACACCCCAAGATCAGTAATTACATCAATAAGGATTTCCATAGTATATACATTGCATACGAACCCCACTCACTAAATGGAATAGAGGACCTTTCTTCTTTTTCTTCTTATTTTTTTGGTTTTCATGTGAATACATGAAAGAGATTTGTCTCTCAAAGGAACTAGTTTTATTGTTACAAATTTAGAATTGAAGAAATCTACTTATTTTAATACTGTATGCAGGAATTTAGATTCACGCCAAGCACATCCCCCAGCATGTACCCACTAAAAGACATGATCAAGTTTTCTCTTACAGCTGAAAGAATAAAAAGTTAAAAATATACAATCAAGCAGTGCAATAATATAGATATTGAAAGAAAAAAAAAGAAGCTTTGGCTGTAAGGGTGCTCAAAGCTGTAAGGGTGCTCAAAGCCCAACAAAACTTGGACAGGCTGTTGGCTAGTCCAATATCAATCTTTACCATGGAGATTGGGGAGCTTTTCCTAGTGATCTCGTTACTCTTTTCCTCCTTTTCAATTCTTGCCTCATTTTATTAGATTCATGTTTATAAAGCAAATCTTGTTAATCTAACTATAAGCAATTATGAAACTAATCACCTCCATCGACACCATTCACAGCCATCCACCCATCTCCACCACCATGACACAACACCACTACCCATTACAACCCACAGCTAATATAATTCCATTGTCTTCACCACTGCAGTCCCATAACCCCACCACTACCAGTTCTAGCACCCTAGATCACCTAGTACCTTCATTACTACCACAGTGTTTCCCATAACTGTTGGCCTGCTGCCACATTACAACCTGCATTCTATGTTACAAGGACTCTTCACCTCACCCCAAAATAGCCACACCCGATACTTGGATAAGGATAAGGGTACTCCTGCCAGATACTTCAAAATAGTGAAAAATAGACGAATCCGACACTTTGACATGCACCCACACCCGGCACTTGTATCCAAGTCCATGTAACATAGCCTGCATTAGACCACCAATACCAACCCATCACTTTCACCATTACCAATATGGCATCACACTATAAACCAGCATCCTTACTGCTGTTGCCATTGCACTATTGCCTCCCAACATCATCACCACTCCTTTCATCTGACAACCAATACCGTCACACAAAAATGCTTTTAATTTCAAAAACAGACCCTTGCTATTAGCTAAAGGCTTCTGTGTTCCCATTGACTTCCAATGAATGATTTCCACCATAAAAAGTAGGCATAAAACAGAAAAACATCAGCATAATGCAAGTTCAACTGCCCTTGAAGATCTACAGCACCACTTATATCACCAATATTTTCTGTTCATCCTCGTTAGTCTCTATCCTAACAGAAATGATCCTATAAGCATGAAGCTAAAAAATAATTGTGAGATACATATTTTGAAAAACTGACCGTTGGATTAGACACTATACATATACATGTCATGTATGCCAAAAATCATAGTGATCCAACCGTGGGTTTTTTGGAAATATCACTGAAAAAAACTGTGAAAGTTTTCTGCAGTTACAGTTCTTTATAGTCTATATTTTAAGATTTTGACATTCGATCACAATAATTTTTGACATGCATGACATCCATAGGAAGAATATCTTATCCAACTGTCAATTTTTCAAAATATGTATCCCACAATTCCCTATTAGCTTCATGCTTACATAGCTTAGGTAAGCATATGCTTACAGGATCGGGACTGCTCCATCCTAAATTATTAGAAGACAACATACATGCATATAACTTGCAAAACCCTATCTCTAATGCATAGATGAACGGACCAAACCGTGGAGCACGAAATGAATGAGTATATAACCAAACAGAAGAAGAACAAGTAAAATAAATGAATTATTTAGCATCATAGTAGCAGAGTGTCGTCCTGAACTTGAAGATACAATAGTAAGACTCACAAAGAGAATACTAGCGATCTTGACAAGTGCGAGAGAAGAAGGTACCCTGAGACAACTCGCAGAAAGCGCGCGCGTCGACGGCGATATGCGACGTGAGACGAGCTGCGGCAGCCACCATGCTGTGCAGAGGCAGAAGCGATTGAGTGCACCCTAATTCTCCCATAGTCCTGCGGAGAATCAGAAGATAAACAATGAGATTACAAAGTGATATAATTTGAAGAGTTTGATTAGAAACCCTATAAATAGAAACATTTGTGGTAAGGGGACCTGGGATTGGTGGAGAGGGGGCGGCGAGGGTGGAGTCGATGGCCGTGAAGTGGTGGCGGGCAGCGGCGCGGGAGAGATTGGCCGGAATGGACTCGCGATGCTCTGGCAGTAGAAAATAGTGACCTTGACAGTGATCCGCAACGCCAAGCCATCTCTGTGCCGTGTGCGTTTCTCTCGATCGAATCAGGGTTTTGGGCTCTAGGACTTCAGTTCATTGAATCACCCTGTATGCAATTCAGCCCCAACGACGACGTTGTAGACTTAACCGGCGTCGTTTCAACTAATCTTTAATAGAACTCGTTAGTTCGTTTCCATCGAATAATAATACGAATAATACTATTTTTAAAAGATAAAAAAAATAATAATAATAATAATCAGCGGAGGGCCATGCAACTTTTCAAACTAGTTTTCTTTAGCATAGATTCAACTAAATCTTTAATAGTGTTCGGACATTAGCTAATTAGTTCTTATTAAACGAATAAAATTATTATTTTTTCTTTGTTTCCAATATTTAGTCAAACTAGTATATTTTAGCTCCATCTCAAACATCCACATCGAGAGAAAGCAGATAAAAATTACTGGGAGTACAGTACAAATAAAAACTTCTGCTTTTACAAGCACGATTCTGAGCCAACTAATCCAATATGGATATAAATGATAATAACATTCATTCAAACACTTTTTCTAACTCTTTAATTCCAATTTTTGTGGCTATTGTTATTGATTCCTTAAAAGTTGAAATGCATCCTCATTAATTCAACCAAGTGCCGCGTTAATTGTTACGTAATTGTTACATAAGCTTCTATAAATAAATAAATAAATGGCGAAGCGAATATCATTTTATTTGAACTAATAAATAATTAGGTGAGACTATTGACCCCCTTCTCAAATCAAATATGATGAGCAAATTCTTCTCAAAGTGTTGCTCCTATGGAGATGTGACTCAAACCTAGCATTCTCACTCTTTGATAAATACCCGTTTGAATGCTAACTTCGGATGTAATATGAAATCCTAGACAATCAAATGTTACTTTGTTATACCGTAACCATTCTAAAAAAGTTAAGATATTAAAAATTGATTTATGGTTTATGTATTAGAATGATTAGAGAATTTGGTGGTTGAAAAGTGAAAGATAAAATAGCATGAGTTCCTAATTTTTGTTTTTTATTATTTTAATTCAAATTGATATCATATTTCGGATTTGATTTGCTTTTGATCTCGGAATCTGGATATATGCCCATGCAGGTGGGATAGGCAATCCAACGGTTGATGAGCGGAATTGCATAATCCTTGATCATTGAATTGCCAATCTCACCTATATTGTGAGTTTTATTAGATTAAGAACAAATCTCGATTCCATATCCCACCCTTACGTGCTCTTGCCTCAAAGATGCCACTCTCAACAATTCCATTTGTAACCCTTCCACAAGTTAAAGATCAAACCGGCCGGTGTAAAGAATCACCTTGCCATTTTATCTAAATAGTAAAACATTCAACATTAGCGACGATATAGTTTGAGAAAGATGTTCATTTTAGAACTCAAGCTCTTATAGGAAAGACAACTACATTGTCATACACCCTCTAATTTATGCATTCATTGAAATATTGTATTATGGCTAAAATAGACAATTACTTAATATTAACCATGTCAAAGTAGAATTAAAGCGTTGAATACACGAAAAATATAAAATGAAATAAATTTATGTTAATATGTACCTTAATAACACCCAAATGAAAACATGCATTCATGTGCATATAAGATATATAGACTGTGCTTAAAGAGTGAACACATATCATTAGTGTCCTAAATTTAGAATACATATTAATAAAATTCAATAAAAAAAGAAGAAGAATGAATTATAGAGATAACTTAAAAACAATGTATTTGGGAGGTTGAGATGATTTGGAGATAAAAGAAAATAAATTGAGGGAAGAGTCCTACTTTTATTTATTCAGGGAATAGGAGTTTAATACCATGGAAGCCCACTATTAAGTGGGAGGAGTTGGAGAGAGCAGAAAGTTACATGATGAAACTTTCATAATACCCATGTTATCCATTAACAAATAAAAATAAAATGGGAATAACATATTGATAAAATATGTCTTTAAAAAATAAAATATATTGGTGAAATAATCATTTATTTATTTTTTTTTACCAACTCTCATAAGGAAAAGAAACCACCATATTTTCTCTCATAAACTCCAATAAAATAAATAAAATCAAAGTATTTTATTTTTCTTTTCTACTGGTTATTTTATTTTATTTTTGCCAAACTTACATACAAACAAATAAAGAAAAATAAAAATAATAAGGACGACTTTGGATAAACTTCTACTTTCTATTTTTTTACATTCAAAAATAAAAAAAATAAATTTTTTATATTTTTTATAGTGCAAAATTTTTATAGTTATTTTTAAAAATTGAGGAATTATTACTTTCTTAATTTTTACAAGTAACTATCAAATTTTTTACATTCAAAATTTTCAATTCTTTTTTTTTTAAAATAAAAAAATAAATGGTAAAAACTTATCCAAAGTATCCTAAAAGTACACAAAAGGCGTAAAGGGTGTCCAATCCGCGGTACAGGTCGTGGGGTCCAAAGAACTCAAGAAACTTTGCCTTCCGCGTTATCGACATAGTTTCAATTTAACCTTCTTTGCTCTGTTCCGTTTTTTCATTTCTAATGCCATTTGCGTGAGCGCCTCCGATATTGCGCCCCACTTTTTCCGGCTACATCATATAAATCTCTCTCTCTCTTATATATATCTACACGTCTCGAGATGGTCCACACGATCTTTTAACCTTCCCGCAGCACAGCCATCGACGCCGGCGACTCTGCTACGATGACCTCCATCTCCTCCGTCGAATTAAACTACCTCGTTTTTCGTTATCTTCAAGAATCAGGTCTCATCTCATCTCTACATTTTCTCCCTTTATTTACTTCCCTTATCTATTTTTGGTGATTTTTTTATTGTTTTCATTACAGTTTCTTTTGGCTTTATTTGGACAAATGTTCTAGGGTTTCTAGCAAATTTCACTCTTAAATGTTAAATGGGGATTTCCCAGCTAGCTTTTGTTTCTCAGTCACTGTCAGAACCAGGTTAGGGTTTTTTTATTAGGGCAACGGAACTGTAATCTTAGGCTTGTATATTTATCTAAGCTTTGAGATCCATAGTGATGGTGGCTTTTTTATTTTATAGTATTATTTTATTTTTCACTTGTATACATACTACCATGCTTACTTATGTATATATATACATACACACACGTTCGCTCTAGGGATAATTGTTAGTAATTTTGGTAATTTTGATTTTGACTTTATTTTTATTTTTGGGTGGGGGAGGGGGACTGCAAATTGAAAACGCCATAGTAGGATAGTTGCTGTGAATAGTGAGCACAATAGTAAGGTATTTATTAGATAGCATAAGTATGGTTCTTTGTTTCTTAACCATCTGTTTGGTTGATAAGAAAACCGAGGAAGAGGAAAAGAAAAGAAACAAAATTCTGAAATTTATGTTTTAATGCTGTTTTGGTTTCCTAGAAATGAAAAATTTTCCTCATCTAAGCCAAATAATTGTATTAGGCTCCATTCAGCGGAAGTTTTTGTTTTTGTTTTTGTTTTTGGTTACATTGGAGGGGATTTGCCTCCTTGACCTAGCCTAATCCTAATCCTTTCCCTCTTACACCCTCACCACTAGGCTAGCCCTAGTGGCTTTTTTTGGTTTCTGAGGTCCCAAACAAGGAGAAAACTGGAGATTTAGAATTTTTTATTTTCATTTTGTTTTCTCAGCAGCAAACAGAGCATAAGATGCCGTGAACTCTGTAAACAGAAGAGTTCAAAAAACAGAAAACAGAGTAAAAATCATATTTGGCTATCAGTTTTCTGTTTTCAAAATTAAGAAAAATTATCAAAAAACCTAAAAAATACGTTTGGCTAACTTATTCTTTGAAAACAAGAATATTATGAAAATTGAAAATAAAACACATTAAAAAATATTTTCTATTTTCTGTTTTTTGAACTCTAAGAACAAAAAACTGTTTTTGGAGTTCACGGCCTAACATGGCTTAAAAATTTATAGAGTTAGAACAACAAATAAAAAAAACTGTGAACAAGAGAATGGGTGATAGAGTTTCATTTCCAGGGGGCAAAACCTCCAGAAGATGCGGAAACATACCCATACATTCATTGCATTATCCAAGAAGAAATAAAACCATTTCTTGCTCTTACATAAACTGTATTGCTCCCTTATTTCATTACATGGACCTTGTAGAAGATACAGATCCAAGCTATATCTCCTGATTTTTTCCCCCAAAGAATGTATAGTTACCAGTGATGACTGCTAATGTTTATAAACACAGCCTCGAAAACTGTTGAACTTGGGTTTCCTTGATTTTTTGTCATCTTGGCTAAGTGGTAGACCTCTTTTTATTTTTGGTGGATTTCTTTCATTGGATCCTAGAGAAGGCAATTTAGAGTTGGTTATTTTGGACAGAAGTGGTGTTTTCTCCATTCAATATTACCTGGGTTTTTCCATGTGTCATTAGGATTTTTTCTTTCTGGTTCTTTTGTCGTTATGTCTCTTAATCTTTTCCTTTTAGAAGATATCCTCTTCTTTTCCTTGTGTATATATTCTATTGAATGAGGAGCTAAATATGATAGCAATTAATATTTAGGCGAATAAGGAATTGCAAGTTGTGAATCGTGATACATTAATCATAGGAAAAGGTGAGATATGCTCTCTCTTTTCTAATTTATAAATTCTCATTTAGTTCACCAGTTTAAGTGGAATGGAGTTAATATCTTTTCCCTTATGCACTATAATAGTGGTGAGACTCCATCTTATAATTGGTGACTGAATTACTTGAATGAATTCCCTAGGACAATAATTGGACTATGATGGTCCATAACTGCCTTTTTATTATTATAAAGTTTATTATTATTATTATTCTATCCTCTTATTCTGCTAGTTTTGGATTTTTGGCAACCTATAGACTTAGTTGTTCTCCATACACCTAGTTGGGTGTCTTTATTAGCTCATCAAACATCTAGTTTGGCTCCTTTATTAACTTTTAATGTTATATGCTCCCTAGTACTCAATCCTAAAGTATTAGCCTTTTTCTTATCAAGTAAAAAAATTATTAATAAGAAAGAGAAGGGCTAGGAAGCCTCTGTACACACAACTACGCGAGGTATACAAAATCAGCAAAGGCAAAAAGGATCTAAGAATAGCAAAAACAGACAATATTAGCATATTTAAATACAATATTAGCCTTTCCAGTCTCCTTGATTAGTTTCATGTGCCTGGATTTATTTATTGTTTCGTGTTCGTAGATAATTTATCTTTTGTGAATGCTCTTATTACCTGTCGTTTCCTTCTCTTTCTCTGCTTGGGAATTAAATATTATTTGAAAGTTCTCATCTTGCACAGCTATCATAGAGGTGATAGAGCCAATTTGTTTGTTAAAATCCTTTTATGCAAATTGCTTGTTCTAACTGGGTTGCTGATAATGATGTTTCAAGACAATTTTTTGTTGTGGTTCCTCGCGACTCTCTTGTTACAGTTTGCTAATAAAGATGAGCTTTGTTTACTTATCAATTAAATGGTCAGTAAGCATAATTGATAGCTATACAGTTGGAGGACCCTGGGATCTGTAAATAGAAACTTAATTGTGCTTTAATCGTGTCTTTTTAAAAAAAAAAAATTCAAGATAAGGGAAAATGATCATAGTATGTTTATTGTTCTGTGTCATTCTCTGGCAGGTTTTACGCATTCAGCTTTTGCTTTAGGATATGAGGCAGGTATTAACAAATGCCCAATCGATGGCAATTTGGTTCCACCAGGGACTCTGATCACTTTTGTACAAAAAGGACTTCAGTACTTGGAGATGGAAGCAAACTTGAGTAATGTTAGTGTGCTTGACTCTCTTGCATATGATAATCTACTTTCACTCATCTCTTATGAAGTATTTTGCTATTCTGCATACCTCGGGGCTTTATGTTGATCAGTGCTTGTTTCAAGCTTGCCAGAGTGACACAGATGTGGATGAAGATTTTTCATTCCTTCAACCTTTGGATCTTATCACAAAGGATGTCTACGAACTGCGACAAATGATAAAAGAGAAGAAGAAAAATCTACAGAAGGATAGAGATACAGATAAAGAATTTGACAGGGAACGTGAAGGAGAACGTGTGCGAGTAAAAGAGAAGGAAAGACAGGAAAAAGAGAAGGAACTTGATGGACGAGCACCTGCTCAAGTGAAGACTCAAGGTGAAAAGGATAGAGAAAGGATAGAGAAGGATAAGGAGCGTGAAAAGCAGCATGAGGAAGATCACACTGATAGAGAAATGGTTACAGATCAAGAAGATAAGGTTAATGTCAAACATGAAGAAAATGGAGTTTCTGGAGGTATGAATACTTTTACTCCAAATATATTTCCTCCTCTGCTTCTTAACACTCTGTATTGGCCTTGATACTCTTTTTAAGTGTTTTGGACATTTTGAAAAAATTTATGGCAATTACATACATTTCTTTAATGTTGCATCTTTTAATTTTTCTTATTTAACTTGTCTTTGTTCTTCTATTGTTGTTGAAAAGGCTAATGTATTTTAAATTTTACATTTTTCCAACAGCATGCCTTAATTCTTAAACAGAAAATTGCCGTTAGCTTTGTAGTTATGTTGGTTATAAAGAAATAGGTGGGAAGGGTATGAAAGAGAATTGATGGGTCCAAGTGGACGGATCTAGGAGATAGAGCTCAATTAGGTGGGACTTAAATTAAAAAAGATAGATAAAAATTGTAAAGGATTTAATTGAGAAATAGAGGTAAAATCAACTCTTAGATCAACTCCACTCCTTTACCCTTAAGACCAGGGTGGTTGGCAGACAGTTTGTTGGTGGATCTGCACATCCTTCATACATGGGAGGGTGATTGCTTGTGCTTCTTGTTAGAGAACACAATGAGTATATACCATTTAGGCCAACTATAATGCTGAGGGATGGAAGTTGATTGTTTATGTGTCACAGACTCACCGTACAACTATAGAGAATTAGTGCATGTAACAAAAATCATTAGCCACTCAGAAATAAAGGGCTGTGAGAATCCCCTTCTTGGGTACTTGAAACTTATGAGCCTCTCTCTCTCTCTCTCTCTCTCTCTCTATATATATATATATATCTTGCTATCTATTTACATCTGCTATCCAAATATAAGTTCTGATAATTCTCTGGATGTGTATATTAGGGCCAGAGCCGATGGATATCTCCACAACCTCAACATCTGAGGCCTGTGAAATTCCTAGTTCTGATGTGACAATTTTGGAAGGACATACTTCTGAGGTTTAAGTTTGTCTCCAATTTTCAAATTTTTTTTCCCCATCATTTTTTTCTTTACTTTTCTTCATTAACTATGCACCTCTTTTGTAATGTCCCCATTTTCTTTTCTTCCTTGTAGGTTTGTGCTTGTGCATGGAGTCCAACAGGTTCACTTCTTGCATCCGGGTGGGTACTTCTTTATCTATGGGAGTATTATTATTATTATTTTTTTAATGTGAAGTGTTTTTTCTGTATCTCTAAATAGTTTAGAAGCTATTAGTTATATTTGTTATGTCACTGTTTTTAGAAATATATTTCTCAGTGTTATTTAGTATACCATATATCTTAGCTTTATCTGCAATAACTTATAGGTTCTGAACTTTTGAACCATTCAAATAGATTCTCTAATGCTGCAAATCCATTTTGACGAGTAGTTGGCCTTCTGGGAACGTTATTATTGCTCATTTATGATTTGCTACTTATTCTATATGCAAAACGCATTAAATCCTAGTCAGCAAAGTGGAGGTGCTCAAGTTGAATAATATTATCAAACCTGGAACAATGTGGCAACTGTTTTGCAATTATGTGGCGCCTGTTTTGCAGCTATGCGATGGTTGGTACACTCTAGTGGTGAATGAGCATCGTGCATCATTTTTCCTATATCAAGTGTATTGGGTGACCAGCAAAATAAAGTTTATCATGGAGCTTTAATAGCCAAAAATTAACCCACACCGGATGCTAAATGAATTGTGTATGCTTTCCACTGCCCTTGATGCAATTAAGTGATTTATCTATTCGCCAACTTCTCAAAGGGTTTCTCTACTGTTTGGTGTGGTTTCTGTACGAGTTACATTTATGCTGATTTGCATTGGCCGAGTTATATTTTATGCACATATTGGGCAATGTCTGACATCATTTTGAGTTGTTGTAGATTAAAATAATGAATTGCATGTATTTACGATATCCTTATACCCAAATCTTGGAGCTGTCTTTGATATGGTATCATAACACCACCATGCCACCAGCATAGCAAGATTGTAATGGTTCTCATCTTATGCCTTATGCTTCTCCCTCATTGCTTAAATTTCTAGGTCTGGAGATTCGACAGCTCGAATTTGGACAATTGCTGATGGGACCTGTAGATCCAATTTGCAAAATGGTCCTTCAAGCGTACTGGTGCTGAAGCATGTGAAGGGTAGAACAAATGAGAAAAGCAAAGACGTCACAACACTTGATTGGAATGTGAGTTTGTAAAACTATTTTAGCTCGTGTTCTTCATAAATGTTTTTGATATTACTTCATCTATTTTTTTTTGCTGAATCTAGATGTTAAACTGTAGTTATACTATCAACTTTGATTGAAAGGTTTATGCACTATTGGATATGCATTTTTGAAATGCTTTAAACATGCTAGAACTGCAAGTTGCTTTTTTCTGCCAGAGCAAAAGCAGGAAGTAAATTTGATGAATTAGAATTGAAAAAATGATATTGTTATGAAAATCATGTGGTTAATGGACTTATGGACCATGATTTTGGGTTTGTTTGGCTTATCAACAACTTAAAGGCGAACCAGTCTGGGTTTCTTTTCAAAATTTCAACCCGGGGTTGAACCAAATGCCCCAAGTAACTGAACCATAACAAACCAGCTTGAATTGTTTAGTTTTGGTGGATTTCTGTTTTTTAATAAAAAAATAATTTTATAGTAAAGAATGATAATCAAATACCAAAACGGTAAAAAAAATTATGACTGTATATTATCATATTGCATATTATATAATATATAAACTGATAACCTATAAGGAAGTTGGATAAGCCGATTCCACGTTTCCAAAAATTTTAATTCAAGGGGCTCAAGTTGAAGCCCAATGATGCAAAAGAATGAGATGGTATGGGGGGAAGAGATCTTGTATATAAGGAGGGATGTGCAGTTTCATTCTCCCAGTTGCTGATACTGACTGGGCGAGGGAAGTTCTCCTTTCTCTATATGATAGGAACACTTTGCTCTTATACGTTTTTAATGGTTTGGCTCTTTGGTGGGGTCAGCTTATCCAAGCCACTAATCTGGAACCAAATGAACCTTGGTGATTTCTTGAATATTTCAACCAAAACCAAAATGAAATTGCATTTTCTTCTTACAACTGAACCAAACCAAGCTTGCTAGGATGGTGTAACTATTGGGTTGCGCCAGCACAAAGCGCTCTTGTAGTGTTGGGTGGTTGTGGTGGCAGCAGTGGAGGTGGAGGGGCAATGGTGTTGTGGGTGTGGTGTCACAAGCAAAGGAAGAGTTGGTGGTGGGGCAACAATAGAGTAGTGGATGGTAGCACTGGTGTTACTTGTTAGTGCTGGTGCTGTTATTAGTGGCACAGAGAACAGCTAGGTAGAGGTGCTTGTGCTGTTAGTGATGGTGTGGGCCTTGTAGTTGGTCGATGTGATAATGGTATCCTAGTGGGAATGGTTTCGTTTGTTTGGGTTACCGTGAATATATATATATATATATATAGCTTCCAAATGTTATGAGCACTTTAAAAATGCTGTGCTGAAGGTGCCTCAGCTTGCAGCCTATATTGCTATTGTTCTCTTTTTCATGGAAAAGTGATCATTCTTTTGCCTGCTGTTATCAGGGGGAGGGGACACTACTTGCAACGGGTTCGTATGATGGGCAAGCAAGAATATGGAGTACAAATGGTAAGATATTTTTAGCTTGATTTGGTTAACGTCTTTTAATTCCCAGAAGTTAAAGCCTTGAGCAGAATGGAGATATCAATTTGAACAGTCAATGAATCTCGTGAATGTCTTGTTTCTTGTTTTGCATGTGATATTTTTTGTGGTGCTAAAAAGTATATATGCCGTAGAAGCAACATGCATATTGTAGTCAATATCAAGCCTTTGTCATCTAATGATGATATCTCTTGAGAAATCCATTCTACCTTGTCTTCTCATAATATATTGGCAGAATTGTGGCAAAGCTTTTAATATTGTATTGTTTATCCTAGCTCTTTGCATGGTTGTGTTACTGCAACTGTAATTCTGTGCATGAAATTGCATGAACACTGTTGTTTCATAATTGTTGGAAGGTCATATATTTATTTGCATTAGGATTTACCAGAATTTTACACTGGCTGTGGATTTATTAGTTAAAAGAGATCATAAGAGGAATAGAAATATTAAAAGGACATTTTGGACTGGGGGATTTGATGTGTCTAGGATAATACTCTGGCGTCCACATATATTTTTAGTTCTTTCCTCCTATTATTTAGCTTCGTATTTTAGTTTTTCCAACTTATGTAGTGTTTTCTTTGTCCTCACCAGAATGATATTTGTTATCTGATACTTCATTATTTTATTTAAAACTGTAATTTTTCTATATCACTATAATCATGCTTCTGTTTAGTTTTTATTGTGTTTTGGAAGTTTCACAGCTTATCTTTTGCGTGTTATCTTTGTCCAGGTGAACTAAGGAGTACGTTAAGCAAGCATAAAGGACCCATATTCTCTCTGAAGTGGAACAAGAAGGGTGATTATCTTCTTACTGGAAGCTGTGATAAGACTGCCATTGTGTGGGACGTGAAGGCAGAGGAATGGAAACAACAATTTGAATTTCATTCAGGTTAACTGAGCGTTAAGTCCAATAGTGTTTCTCTGCAGAGCAATTATACTAGCCATGATTAAAATTTGGTATTTATGTTATTTTTAGGTCCAACACTTGACGTTGACTGGCGAAACAATGTTTCATTTGCGACGAGCTCTACAGACAATATGATATATGTTTGCAAGATTGGAGAGAACCGGCCTATCAAACATTTTTCAGGGCATCAGGTTTGTGTTGCAATCAATTGGTCATTACTCTCATCAATCGTCACTCTGCCTCAAATAACAAATTGTCTTTTTGAAGCAAACCTACGGTTTTAGTAATCTTCAATTCATTGTCTGATATTGTAGTTAATGAATGTTATACTAATTCAAGGTTTAGTAACCTACACTCAATTTATAGTCAAATGGAGAACGATGAATTACACCAAATATAAAATTACACCAGACTATAAAATTTTATTGCTAATCTTTGGACTGTGTAATTTCAGGGTGAAGTTAACTGTGTCAAATGGGATCCAACAGGTTCATTGCTGGCCTCTTGCTCCGATGATATCACTGCAAAGGTTATTAATGCTTTATTTCTTTTATTTATAAATTTGCTTCTTAAAGTGCTGTGATATAGACGCCGATACCTGCTGCATGTGTGATAAATCTGTTCTTTGGTGACATCCTGTTTCTGTTTCTTGATTTGAATTTATATGATGAATGCACTATCTTGTACCATATATGTCAGCTCGTTAAGTCAACCAGATCCGTTTCATTCAGTCTCATTACTTTGCGTTCTAGCAACGAGAAATTTATTATTTTATGGGTTAATGATTCTTAAAAAATCATGGCACAGATATGGAGTATGAAGCAGGACAAGTATGTTCATGATCTAAAGGAGCATTCCAAGGTAGTGCTGAGCTTCATTTCTCTTGATGTATATATATATATATATATATAAACTTATTTATTTTTTAGATTGTTATTTGATCTTTGGGTTATTTTTTTTCAGGAGATATATACTATAAGATGGAGTCCCACGGGGCCTGGTACAAACAATCCCAACCAGCAGTTAGTTCTGGCAAGGTAAATGTGCTGCTATTTTGAAGGGTTCAGATGTCATTGATCTTTGATTACTTGTATGCTTCGTATTGGTTATGAATACATCCTTTGTAGAAAATCTCATAGACTGATTATGAATTTGCTAATTTAACATTTCTGAACCTTTGTTGAATAAAGGGTAAATTTATGGGTTCTGTATTTGTTCAAAAAACCCTATTATTTTTAATCAAAGTTCTGCATAGAGTCAGAAACATTTACTACCTGTTAGCTCTTCTTAAAACCCTACAAACAAACCTTTAATTAGGTTTTCTAAACTGAATCTTGAGAATTCTCTACTTAAATAAAATTGTTGAGGAATGTTGTAATTTAACATTTTACAATAAATAAGAAGTTCTAGACTTAAATGGAATTTCATAATCCTTTTGTATGCCAATAAAAAAAAAAATGGAGTTTCAATTTTAATAAATAAATTAATAAATCAGGGTACATAGGAAGCTTATTTTTTGTGAAGCTGTTGTTCCGTTCTTGTCATTTTGTTGCCTTCGTTATCATTTCATCATCTTCACGAAGTTCTGCTTGTGTTAACATAATAAATTCTCTTAAATAATTCATTCCTTTCTGAAATATTTTTTTTTCCCACTATTTATTTACTTCTGCAATATGGATGTTGGAGATTGTTCTAAATTATATCTCTATACTGGGTTAGTTGATCCATTTTTTTTTCCGGAGTGCTGACATCTTATTCAACGAGCTGCTTCTCAATTAAACAATAAGTAGTGTGTGTGTGTGTGTGTGTGTGTATTGTAAAACATACAGCACACTAGCTTTTTCAATTTTTTGCTTTTGCCATCTTCCACAAATATTCAGCGGTTCTGCATTTTCTACAGTGCATCATTTGACTCAACAGTGAAGCTATGGGATGTGGAACTCGGGAGACTTCTCCACAGCTTGAATGGTCACAGGTACCAAACTCATCTAGATCTCATCACATTTTATTTTGAGGAGCACGTGGGAATTTTGAGGTCCTGATAATGGTCCTTCATTAGTAATTGGTGGTGGAATGAGCCATTGTGGATTTGCCTAGATCCACTGCTCCAAAAGTTTATTACTTGTGTTGATTATAGCCTTCCATTTCTTGGAATTGTTTATCCTTTTTTTTTTTTGGGTTGTGATCAACATAGGCAAATATTGGATGGTTGTGGTGAAATGATTCTGTCAGCATTTGCTGACTTTATTAAAGTCAGCAAATGCTGACAGGATCTTCACTTGATGGTTATGATCATGCAATTGGGTCTGCAAATGCTGAACCCAATAAAGTCAGCAAATGCTGACAGGATCATTACTCGATGGTTATGATCATGCAATTGGGAATCGTCCTAGTAGTCCTCTTAGGTGTACTGGAGTTCGTTTCCCCTGCAGTCCAACTTATAGGATTTTAGGTAATAGATTACTTGGCATGATATAAATATCCTCTAGGCTCCGTTTGGTTCACCAGAATCATTCACAGTAATGCAAAATCATCCTGGGAAAAATATGTCATTTATTGACAATAATACCACTAGGTGTAAAGATTTTTTAAACATAGCAAATAGACAAAGAAATTTGGAAATATTAGGGACTTTATGATACAAAATTATATACCACTATGTCCATAAGTCTCTAACATAAGCATTTTATACCACTAGGTCCAAATGTTTTTTTAATTTAACAAATAAGTAAAGGAATTTGAAAATCTTAGGGACCTTATGAAATAAAATTGGATCTCGTGGTAATGACCTAATGCCTTTTTTTATATATATATTTTTTCATCATATCATGCAATGTAAGTTATTTATTTTTGTTATTTAATGGCTCCAAGGTGATTGTCTTATTTTTTCTAATTTTTCTATGATTTTTTAAAAAATTTTCAAATATTGTTTCATGCCTATTGTTGCATCTTGCCCGAAACGTGAAGAGATGTCCGCGACTGCGACGCGACAACGTCCGTGACTGCAATTTTGAACCTTAGTTGCTAAGAGCTTAAATTTCTGCAGTCACCATTATCAATCTAAGAATCAACAATATCCCTTCCCTTCCCCCCTTTTTGTAGATTTTCTCTCTCTCTCTTTCTCTCTCTCTCTCTCTCTCTCTCTCTCTCTCTCTCTCTATATATATATATATATATATATATATATATATATATATATATATATAATGATGATGAAATAAATTGGATTTGTGAGGGTCTAAAGTGATTGGTTGTTAGATAGAGAAAATGAGATCTGGGCTCACCTGGAGCGTATTCTCCATAGATTCTCTCTCTTCTTTGATTGTTTTTTTTACATATATTTTGATTGATGATAAAATGCTGATCATCTTTCTTTATTTTCTTTCATTTTTTCCCTATCTTTTTGGTTGATTGAAAGAAGAAAGCATGGTATAATGGGAATTTAAACCTATTTACAATGTCTAGTAGCTTGTACAACCAAACATTGGAATGGAAATCCTATTACATATTCCCAACATACCAAACATTGGAATTGGGTATCTCATTACACATTCCCTTTTCCCGGGAATGTGTATTCCCTGGAATGAGATTACATTCCGGTGAACCAAGCGCAGCCTAGGGTATTCTAGTGATTTTGTGGGAATGCAGTTGTATTTTCAGTTTTTCACACATGCTTCTGGATCCTTTTCCGTGTGTATTTGGGACTACTGATGTAATTGACTCGTGAAATTTTAAGATGCATGATTTCAATTTATCAAGAAAAGAAAATTTAAGATCATTCTTGTGAGGTTCTGATGATTTTCTAACAAATGGAAAAATATGAAGGGGAAAAAAATCGGATAGCTCAATTGAACTTTGACTCTTGCCTAGTAGTTGCCTTGAAACCTGCAAATTGCATATGAAACTATGAATC
>JAESVK010001383.1:35615-68233 GCA_017140935.1 Hamamelis virginiana | reverse complement strand
AGAGAGGAAGGGAGAGAAGGGGAGGGAGGGGGTGTTTGGGAGAAGAAGGGGTTGTGGCGATGGTTAATTTTTACATGGGTAGGGTTATTGCATTTCCATCGTAGGTGAAGGCGTTACTCACTGATTTGATTTGTGTTGTAACAACTAGTAAAGTATAGTTCTCACTCAACTGTCAGCCATCCTACTGCTTTGAAGTAGATACATTGGTAGCCATTTATGTACAGATTTAGTTGGATGAAATCATTACTTAAATGACTTTTTAGTTGAAAATATTCTTTTTCTAATGTGTTCTATTCTTTAAGGTGACTTGCATCAAACATTTGATGCTCCTCTTTTAGTTTGGCATGCCACGCATGCTCTTCTGGGAATCCATCTTTTGGATTACATAAAATTAATCTTTTTTTTTGGAGAAAATACTTACCTTCAAACAGATGACAGAGCTATACTAATCCAACATGGCCTAGCCCTATATGAATAACATTAGTAACACAAATCTATTGGGCTTTCGTGCTTTTAACTATTTTCGAAGTACTCAGAGACTCAAAATTTGGGATTCTTCTACCCTACCCAAAAAAAAAAGAAAAGGTATTCAGAATAGGAACATGAGGCATCTGGCAATTATCTGAAAGTTTATAGTTTAAACCATCTTCCTATGGGTGATGGCATTTGGTGTCTCTATTGAGCCTTGTAGGAGCAGTGCAGATAGAGTTTTAGGGATACTGGATCATATTTTTTTTTTTGGCAACTGGTGACTTCATGACATTTAACTACTTAGAGTAACCTTCCAGGTAAAAAATGAAAATGATGATGAAGATGAATGCATAAGGCTCCAATGAGAGGCGGCATAGAGATTAGTGTACGTATTACACATTAATCTAACTGCTGTTTTCTCCTTCTTCCATGTACAGTATGAAGGAAATACACTACCTACCCTTCATATACGGGTTAATAAATATCATTGCTTCTCTAACCAAGAAACCCCCTTTAAGCAAACCTGGATTCTATTAGATGATTTTGACTCTTCTAGACTGATATTGCTATCTTTATTTCTTGCAAAAAACAAATAGAAAAAAGAACAAAAGAAAAAAAGGAAAAAGGAGGAAGATTGTCAGATCAAACTAGGGTTTATTGCATGGACCATGGGCATTCCTGAACTGAGAATTTCGTAAGGTAGAGATTTCGGTAATCATATTGAAGAGATAAGATGTATTTAAAAAAAAAAATAATTTTGACAATTGAAGAATGGCAAACAAAACCGGCCGAGTCATTCTCCTCATTAAGAACTGCTGCTTTGAGCTACCCAGTGTGTTTCTTTCTTTCTTTTTTTTTTTTAAATACAGTTCACCAGTAATCCCCGCAAGAACACAAACCATTCACAAAGTGGTGAAATCGGTTCCGATCTCTCATAATAAACTTACGCCCTGTGATTTTCGAGATCAGTTTGGTCACAGCATGACAATCTGAACATACGCGGAGGTTCTTAACAATCTTTATTGTAGTTCCAGGTTGAGTACTGATAAGCCCAAAAGCTAGAGCGAGCTTCTCACTGTGAACTTCAAGTGATTGTTCTTTTTGTTTCTCCCCAATATCATGTAATACAATATTTGTTTGTGGAGTGTAACCATGAGCCTTGAGCCATCCATTTATCTCCTCCAGCATTGCATAAATTTCTTTGCTCTTTCTGTGTTTCAAATCCCCAGCAAGAAACTCGTGTACTTTATTATTCACTTCAATTGAACTACAACCTGGCTCCTTCTCTACCCCACTGCCTTTCATCATGTTCCTCACTCTTGCCACCCCATCCCAGTTGCCTGCTGTAGCATATATGTTCGAAAGAAGAATATAAGTTCCTGAATTTGCAAGATTCTGGCTAACAAGGAACTCTGCAATTTCTTCTCCCAAACCAATGTTACCATGGAGCCTACAAGCCCCTAGCAAAGTTCCCCACAAGACAGGATCTGGCTCAATCTTCATGCTTTTAACAAGTTCATACGCTTCATCTAATTGCCCAGCACGACCGAGAAGATTTACCATGCACCCATAATGTTCAACCTTTGGTTCAATCCTGTATTTATCTTTCATTGAATTAAAAAAATGCCATCCCTCGGTTATTAACCCTGCGTGAGCACAAGCACTCAAAATGCCAATGAAGGTTATATCAGTAGGATGGAATCCCATCCTACACATTTCATGGAACAGCTGCAAAGCATCTTTGCTGAATCCATGCATTGCATACCCCACGATCATTGAATTCCATGCGACAACGTCCTTATCCTTGATCTTATTGAAAACCAAGCGAGCATCATCCAAACTACCGCATTTGCAATACATATCAACCAAAGCAGTACCCACATGAACATTGAACAGAATCCCATTATTCCCAATGAACGAATGCAGCCATCTACCCAACTCCAGTGCCCCGAGCTGCCCACAAGCAGAGAGCACAGCTAGTACAGTCACTTCATTGGGCTTCACTTTCGCCTTCAACATTTGCCTAAAGAGTGCCAAAGCCTCATTTGGCCTCCCATGTTGAGCATACCCATCAATCATCACATTCCAACACACAACATCTCTCTCGTCCATTCCATCAAACACTAACCGTGCCCCATCAAGGTCCCCATGCTTTGCATAGCAAG
Organism: Hamamelis virginiana; assembly: GCA_017140935.1. NCBI lineage: Eukaryota > Viridiplantae > Streptophyta > Magnoliopsida > Saxifragales > Hamamelidaceae > Hamamelis > Hamamelis virginiana. The sequence continues at coordinate 65,597 of JAESVK010001383.1, read as the reverse complement.
TGATCATGGCCGTCAAAGAAACCAAACTCTTCTCAGGCATAGAATCAAACAGATGGTGTGCGGACACGACATCACCCCCTCTGGCATAAACATCCACAAGCCCTGTTCTCACATACAAATCTGAATCGAACCCAAATTTGAGGGCTTGGGAATGGAGGGCTTTTCCGGGTTCCAGGGGGCATGATTTTAGGATGGAGGAGAAGGTGAAGGCATTGGGTTCGACACCGCAAGTTAACATCTGCACATAGAAATCAAGGGCTTCTTGGTGGAGACCGTGAAGAGCGTGGCCGTGGATAATGGCGGTCCAAAAGAAGACATTGGGGTTATGGGTCCGACGAAAAAGCGCAACGGAATAGTGGAGACGGCCGAGAGCAGAGTAAGAGCGCTGAAGCTTGAAAGTCAAGATGTGGTCGTGTTCATGGCCGTGGCGGAGAAGAGCTGCGTGGATTTGGAGAATGTGATCGATTGTCTTCGATTTCTCAATTAGGAATGTGAATTTGTTCGCCGGCAGAAGGCTGTGAGTGGTGGAAGTGGCGGCGGTAGTAGCTGATAGGGGCGTGGTGTAGAGGTTGTTAGTTAAGGACATGGTTATGCTAACGACTTTTCAAAATCTTTTAGCGCCAATGAGTCATTTCGAGCTACCAAAAGTTTAGTAAGTTTACATGTATAAATGCATTGAGTAATGCTACCAGTACAAATAATGACCACTGCTATGTAATTTGGGGGTAGTTGTTAATCGAGTTCAAATTTTTTGTGCCTTGCTAAATTAGAGTTCAAAGTTTTTGTATGCTTGCAATTTAGTTAATTTATGGATGGCTGTCTATTTTTTTAATGCAAATGCCCACATATATGTTGACAAAGCATTGAAATGGCGCTAAATTGTCATGCCATCATAAAAATTTGAATTAAAACACTTAATATCATATACTTTAGTACCTTTGTCAATTGAATCCAAATTTAATGAGAAAAAAAAAAAAAAGGTGAAAAACATTTTAGACATGGCTTTTAAATTTAGTCCAAACTTTTTAATCATACTCTGGTCTGAGTCAGTGGCTAGTGGGAGGGACCTAAATTTGGAAATGATAATAATTAAATTTAATAAATCTAATTGAGTAATAAAAGGGTCAAACTTTGATTTTAAATATCAACGTAAATATAAATCAATTTGATAATCATCAATTAACAATTAACTACTTAACAAAATAAATAAACAATTTATATATAAGAAATGAAAAGAATAAGAAATGCTGGCCTGTGGGAAAGCATGTGAAGACACACTGTCCTAAAGGTACTATTGGCTCCCTACGTATAGGTAATAGCGGCTAACAGTCTTTCAGAAATATGATCCTAAACAGCTCACAGCTAGATCTTTTATGGGTACTTCCATGAAGATAATTGAACCAGTCTTCAATAAAGTTGCCCAATAGAATAATTATGGAAAATAGAATATAGAAGATAGGAAAGAAAAGAGTAGATTGAATCATAATCAACTTCTCAAATGAGGCTTATAACTCCTCTATTTATAGGACAAAAAACTAGCCGTTTATAGCCGTTATAAACTAGCCGTTATGAAATAAATTAAAATATTAAAATCATAAAATAAAGTTTTGAAATTTTAATTTTTTTTAATAATATTTCTCAACAATCCCTCACAAATTTCAAAACTTTAAAATATATCTCCATATATATAGAAACATAAAAATTATAGGGCAACTTAAATACTATGTAATGGGAATAGGTGTCTCCAAGACTTGAACCTACACTTAGTGTTGACAGCTTCCATTTGAGAAATTATAGTATACAAAGTATTGAACTAGACCTTTTGGACCAAACTTCAACATGTCGCACGCATAGTATTATGAGACATGGTTCGCGGGTTAATGCTCTTAATGGCCATGCGCTTGTATCTGATATCATGAGAATTCATAGAGGTCAACCCAAACCTCATAGTCGCGGCCTCACGACTACTTCTCACTTAGGTGAATTCTCTAAGGGTACTGTGACTTCTTATACCTTGCAAGAGTTTGCCTGCCTTGAATTCTCTCAGAGTAAAACTCTTCCTTACTGTCACATAATAACACTCTCATTGTAGGGATAGGGAAGGAAACTCTCTCCTTATATATATATATATATATAAAATGCTTTTAATGAGTCACGCTTTGCGGATTGTTTCTACCCATTAAACTTTCTTCATGGGATCTCCAATCACAAAGGTTGGGTTACTTCCGTTAGTAACTCCCTGTGGGCTTAAGCCCTATCCCCCTCGATGGATTTGGATTTAGCACTCATGCTAATCCTGAGACATTTGCTCATATAATAATTTTCTTTTATTGCTCTTTTCCACTCTGGTATGGGTGCTTGCTCATATAATAATTTTCTTTTATTTCTCTTTTCAACTCTGGAAATATGTTAAAGACGATGACAAAGCTGACTTGAACAACTTTTGATACATCTCACCTTCTAGTACTTCATGATTTATAACAATTGAACAACTTGCACCCATTTTTGCATCATATTTTGTACTTCATAATAATCAACCAAATGATCAAATATTTTAAGAGAGAATAAATTTCCTCATGCAATTTCTCTTCACTTAGATACTCAAACAAAGAAGTACATAACATATATTATCATAAAATCATGGCATAAGCAATATTAGAAATGACATACACTTCAACTTCAGCATTATATTATGCATCACAATTGCATAAATAAAATTAAGCATTTTGTTCTTATTTCTAGATCACATGCAAACCACAATTTCATTTCATCACTATGTAAACCCCCGCATTTTTAAGATATATAATCTAGGTGCTCTATTATTCCATAATTCATAAGGAGTCTTTTTAAAATCTTTAACTGTAATCTGGTTAAGTATGAAGCAAGCAGTAAGTATGTTTCCCCCCACAAATTCTCAGTTACTTCTAAACTTAGTAACAATGCATTTACCATGTCCATCAAAGTTTGATTTTTCCTTTTACAACATCAAATTTAATATTTAATAAATATGTTGCACATATAGGTCTATTTCGCTTCAAACTTGCCAATCATTTATTACACATTATACAAAGGAAAACCCAATTATAGATTTATATATCTTCAAGATATAACCGTGTTTACTTCAGGTAAAAGAATATCATGTTTATGATTTGGAGTTATATAGATAAGAGAGATAACAAATATATGCATAGCCAAATAATAAAATAGAAATATTATTTATTTATATCACATAGTATGATTATTTCGAGAAATAGAAGCAACATTTACAGACACTTTTTGTAGTTTATCTAAAATTTTCTCATGTGCTTTTTTAAATTGCTCTTTACACTACTCTAACTCTGTAATCTTTGAATTCAATTCTTTAGCATATGAATCCAGCATACGATTTAAAGTTCTATTCTCATTTGTTAGTATCATATTTTTCTTTTGAGTCTCCCTGAGTAAATGTTGTAGACTCTCAACTTCTATAGTTCTGGCTTGTAGTTCTGATGTCCTAACTCTTACGCGCAGAGCCATATTTTGAACAGAATTTGTAATTCTTGAACATAGTGTAAGAGACTCATACAGAGCTTCTGTATCAGACCTTTGCGCAAACATCCTTTTAGTTGAAGGAACAAAGAAAGGTTGAGGAAGTTGAGCATCCAAAGGTTCATTCAAATCAGGAACCATATTAATGGAAGATGAAGATGCCATTGCAAAACTTGAGAAATATCAAGAGAGTTTTGATGAACGAATGATGTAGAGTGCAATTCTTAAGATTTTTTTAAAACATTGATCTCAGATAATGAAATCCACTGTTGTTCAAACAAATCCAACTTTTGAATAAAGAAATCCAACAACAATATTTGTAGATGCGATTTTTAGAAAATCGAGCATTTGTCAAAAAGTAAATAGTTCTCGTATTCATTTTTCAAAAAGTAATTTTGTCTGCATTACCGACAGTTCAAATCAATCTGAATACATTTTCTGAAAATCTTTTTTTCGTCAAAAAGTAAACAGTCTTCGCCCCAAAAAATAATTCGTCCACATTACAGACGTTTCAAATCAGTTTGAATTTTTCAGCCAAACGAACAGTCAAATTTTTTGGTTATAAATTTGGCACTCTTCTTTCCATCTACTCATTTCAATCTATTCTTAAATCCTTCGTTCCTATGCAGCATCTATTATTGATTCATGAAATCCCTTTTCATATTCTATTGATGCATAAATTTTATGTTCAAAATCTATTCTTAACTCCATTCCTGAATTTAAAGAAAAACTTTCTTCTATCACTACCCTTAGAAGTGATTCTATTTCTCGTCACCCATCAGAAATTTATATTAGCTTCAATCTCTACTTTTACATGTGGCAAGAGAAGTTATATCACTTTTTATTATGTCATTCATCTTGCTGGCTTCCGAGTCCTTATAGCTGCTGTTTCAGGCTCTAAAACAACATTCATCAAAGCCGTAAGATGTTTACTCTACCTTGTGCTCACTCTCTTCTGTCATAGCTAACTAAGCTATACAGGACTCCTAAAAGTGTAGAATAACACCTTGAAAGATGATTCGAAACTATGATTTCCTAATTAAGGAAATTAGATTTTTCCATCATCATTTTGCTTTTCCTCATTTTCATCTTCATAAATACCATAGGGAATGAAGTCTCAAAGGTTCGAGAAGATTTGAAGCTTCTAAATTTCAAATACTTGTTTCAAAGTTCAAGATTTAAGTTGTGGAAATATTTGTAATATTTGTATATACCAGATGTAAATATCATTTACTAACACTGTACACCTGAGTAAGATATGTATATTAAAATCAAGTTCCAAATAAATAATATTTTATGTAGTAATTGTGATTTCACAATTTCAAGTATTTCTACTATAATTATTGTTATGTGTAATCTTAATAAATTACACCACAAGGTAAGTGAGATAATGGTGATTTTAATAGGTTAAAAAATACAAAATCCAATTCACCGGATAGTTATATAATAAAATAAATTCAATATTTGTAATCAAAATTTAAATAATCCACTAAATTAAATTAAATATTAAATTTAATAATTTGTAGCAACTTTCAATGCTAGAATATAAGTGGAATATATTATTTTATTTTTTTACTAATATAAAATTAATAATATAACATAAAGTACCCATAAACAACAACTTAGAGTTTAATTAATTATTTATAGTCAGTAAGCTAGATTAGAAGAACAAACATAATTAAAGGTGGGATACACCTTAGTGCCATCCAAACAAAGCTTAATTTTGATATTCCTGCAACAAAACCCAAAAAGGAAATCACGTGGGGCAGGATGGCATATTCCCCTGATGCCTAAGCCATGACAAAATAACAAAACAACCCCCTGGGGCCGTAGCTTAGTAGTTGGAAGGAGGAGCCTTCTGGATCCGAAAAAGTGAAAGAGCGTGGGTTCGAGTCCTATCGCCACTAAGCCTCCTTGACTTAAATGGTGTGTGTGTTGTGGGGTTAGTACACACACCCGAGGTTTCACTCTGGTTCTACTCCGATAAAAAATCCACGAGCTAACCGTAACGGCCTCATAGGACGGAGGACAGGCTAGGGGATTTATCCTCGTCATCAAAAAAAAAAACAAAACAAAATAATCTAGATAAGATTATACAGGGATCACTAGCCGTTATATATATTCGACATATTTATATATTATATAAATTGGTCTCCCCATTTAGAACTTTATATAAAATATTATAACGGTTGTAATTAATTTACTCTATTAAATAATAATGGCACAAGAGTCCAGAACTTGGACTTGCTTTTGAGTAATAGTGATGTGCTTTGATAAATCAAACCTATTGAGCAGTGTATAGACTCTGTCCAGATTTCATCCAGTGCTCAGTTAGGCAGTCATTTATGGACCGATTGAGCTGAAATTTGGTAGGCGAGTTCATGACTCAAGGATCTACAAATTGAACGGTGGAGATCAGATTTGGATATTCTGCTGTGGTATTTTGGCTGATGAACATTGCCTTGTTTTGGTGATATCTTTCCAAATTTCCTATGATTCTTGTTTAGTTGCCAAGAAATCTTTCTTGAGATAATTGCATATTGTTTTGGTTTCAGATCTGGATCTAGTTTGGAAGATGTAATGTTTAAATATAATTAACAATTGTTTTCTTTTTTCGGTTTCCAGCACAGAAGGTATAACTTAAAGTAAATTTCCTGTGATAGTCATTTTCTAAGACATAGTACTTTATAACTTAAAGCAAAGTGGTGAAGAATATCAAACATTTCAGTTCAGGTTAAGTGACTTCCTTACTATATGTGCACGGTTAATCTAGATTTTAAATCTCTGTCTGGGTAACAAATTTTCTTCTTAATTACTTGAATACTTAAAATCTTATATGCAGATTCGATAGCAGAACAATAGTACCTTTAGATTGTTGGGGATTATTTTAAATATCAACGTAAATATAAATCAGTTTGATATAATCATCAATTAACAATTAACTACATAACAAAATAAATAAACAATTTATATATAAGAAATGAAAAGAATAAGTAAGAAAGGTTGGCCTGTGGGAAAGCACGTGAAGACACGCTGTCCTAAAGGTACTATTGCTTTCCTACGTACAGGTGATAGCGGCTAACAGTCCTTCAGATATATGATTCCAAATAGCTCACAGTTAGATCTTCTATGGGTACGTCCATGAAGATAATTGAACCAGTCTTCAATAAAGTTGCCCAATAAAATAATTATGGAAAATATAATAGAAGATAGGAAAGAGAAGAGTAGATTGAATCATAATCAACTTCTCAAATGAGGCTTATAACTCCTCTATTTATAGGACAAAAAACTAGCTGTTTATAGCCGATATAAACTAGCCGCGCCGTTATGAAATAAATTAAAATATTAAAATCATAAAATAAAGTTTGAAATTTTAATTCTTTTTAATAATATTTCTCAACAGGTATTGCTGCAAACCTGCAAGGGGTATTCTGGCCAGCTTCACTACAAGAATAATGGACTACGACTACCACTTTGTTAGACAAAAGACTAGTGTTTTTTAAAACCTTAGTTAAAAGGTATGAAACGACTGGGGTTTTTTAAAAACCTAGTTGAAAAATAAGAGAAGACTACTATTCATAGGAAAAGACTACCACCCGCCTGACTACGGTTCCAAAACCATAGTCTTAACCCAAAGACTAGGGTTTTGCACCTTAGTCGTAGGCCTTTTTTGTAGTAGTGCTTGTAGTCACAAAACAAATCTCCTCCTGATCCGATCAAAGGCAGACAATGAATTCTACACATGACACTCTATATATTCATTGGGTGGATTCTCTTATAGGAATTGTTCTACATATGAAACTCCAAGGAGTTGTCCAAATATCTTTGGGATCAAATTATTCTACACTGTTGAGGATCCTTTTATCATTTTTTAATAGTTGATAAACGAGACCTTAGGTTCTTGCTCAAAGTGCAATGGAAATAAAAAATAAAAGATTAAACTTGCTCAAAGTGCTACAAAAACAAATAAAATGATTTTATTGTATAATGCCCAAGCAATTACATCTAGAAAGGCAGGAGAGTTTGACATTTTACTATCTTAACAGGAATCATTGGATCATACCTGTTCAAAAAAACATAGTTGTGTACAAAGTCCTCCTAACTGATTGAAAGGAGATATCTACTGAGATATTCTGTACAAGGCATTTTACAAGCTTAACCTGCCATCATAAACCCAATCTTTTAAAAACAAAAATAAATACAGCTCACTAAAAAAACAAACGATTACTACAGAGAACAGTAAATATAAAATATAGAATTGAAACAAATTACAGTACGTGTCATCTATGTGATTAGCAGCGGCTTCACGTACTTTAAGAACTTAATTTTCGGGGAGGAAAAAAATGTTTAGAGAAATTAGGCCTTTTGCAAACTCTATATCAGAAGTTTAATTATTTCATATGCTGGGTGTACAAGTTACAATACCCACCTACTTGATTTGCACATGATAATGACAAGATAGTTTTGTCTTGGAGCCTTGGAGGATTCACATCCTAATAAGTGAAGGAATGCCTTCTATCCATGGTTGCAAGTGGGATTTTTAAAAAAAAAAAAAATCCTTGGCCAGCTATGTAGTCTTACATTTAAAATAGAAGAATGACTCTGTCCAAACGGCACGCAGTTTGAAAAGTAAGCATCTTTCTTCTCCTCCTCCATGTTATTGTGGCATTTCTCTGACCATCCTTTTAAATATTCTTAGTAGAAAGAGTACGTTCCAATTAGGAATTGGGAAGCGAGCTCTTTATATATGAAGCAGCTCCATAATGCCTAGTACTAGCACATGGATTTACAAGTTACATTAATTTGTTGATAGATAGTATCTTAAATTTTAACATAATGTATATATGTTCTTGGCAATCTTATTGTTGTCTAGTAGGGTACTGGATATAGCTTTTCCACAAGTACCTCTTAGTGGAATCTTATGACAAAACAAGCATATCACTAGCAGTTAGCTAGACACAATTTTAAAAAAGTGCAGGATTGACTTCGTTTCCTCCAATTATTGTAACTTGATCCACTAAAGGTGAATAAGCCTTGAAGTAAGTACCTCTTTGGGAATCTTATGGCAAAAGATGCATATTCATCACTAGCACTTGACACAAATTTTAAAAAATGCTGGACCTTCATTTCCTCCAATTATTATATTAATTGTAACTTGTATTGGACCAGCTTCAAGATTTTTAGAAAATTCTCTAATTTTTCCAACTGTAATTGTACGTTGCTTAGAAGTTCTTGCAGATATGTCTTGGTAGTCTTTTTGTTTGAGGAGGGATAGATTTGGGATGTGAGAGGGGTAATTAATGATTCCCAAGAATTATTGAATCTGTTTATTGCTTGAAAGTTCAGCAGAAAAATATAAAGTCTTTCTCTAAGTGTGATCCAAGGAAAAACCTTGTTATTTCTAAACTGTGATCCCAGAAATCCAACAATTGAAGCTCTAATTTCATCGTGGAATCAGAAAGAATTAGACCGTGCTAGGATGTCAACTCTTTGTTATTTTTTTCCTCAGAAACAAGACAGAAGAACTTCAAGCATTCTCCCAAAGGAAAAAAAATGAATCTCTGACAAATATATATATATATATATATAGATATATATTTTTTTAAAAAAAAATGATATATAGGCTTATAGCATGAATCTTCGGAAGATATGTTTGGAATCCATTATATTGAATATATTCTTATTCATGTGCAGTTATGGCCCGTAGGATTTTGGGGAGGAGGGAAAAAATAGTACTTGTGTGTGTATTGGTGAATCTTTTGAATATGTTTTGTGGAATTTACATCGCCGCTCTTATGATTATAGAAAGTATAAGCTGAAGAGGAAATGGCATGTTAGTAGAAGTTACTTATGTGATGATACTCTTGAACGTTTGATGCTTACTAATGATTTGGAATGTTTTTAGAACCTTAGGATGAATAGGTTTACTTTCACCAGGTTGTGTGATATGCTTCCTATACAACACCATATTTTATTATTTCAAAAGGCTTTCCCACATTTTGATGATCTTGGAATCATATTTGGGAAGGATCGTGTCAATGGCAAATGAGCTCTTGCACCTGTTGATTTAGCTGAGGAGGTAGACTTAGAAGATGATGCAAATACTAACAATGATATTGATTATGTAGCTGCATATGAATCAACGATTAAGCGAACTTCAACAATACCATTAGAAGGCGGTTTCAATTCGGACTCACAAGAAGAGAAAGAGGAGTGTTGATGATGGATTTGATATGAAGTTCTCCAATATATATGGTGGAAGCAATGACATTGACAGCTCAATTTATTGATAAACTTATATCATCTTTTTGTAAGCCACCACCACCTTCGCCACTGGACCCACTTAAAAAGGTGTTTGAGGAGGTTGCTAAAATTTCTGATCTTAATGAGGATGACATACTTGAAGCAAGTCAAATTATCATGGAAGATTCAGTATAAGTTAACCTTGTTTTCAGCATGCCTGACAGTTTGAAGAAAAAATGGATGGACAAGCTACTTTGCTTGATATAGTTATTTGGTTGTTTTGGGTTGGTTTAGATGGACATCATTTTGGGTTGATGGAAAAATGGGAACATCTTTCTATATATAACTGATATTTTTAAAGCTAACAACTGTTTTAAAGTTTGTTCTTTGTTTTTTTGTTTGTTTTTTGTTGGTTTGTTTTATTTGGACACCTCCTATGTGTATTTGATGGTATGATAAAGTTTTGTATAAAATAAAATAAGATTGTATATATAAATTGACTGATTTGTATATAAATAACTTATATATACAGAAAACTTGTATATATAAATTTTCAAACTTGGTTATGATGTATATTGATTTGAATTTAATTAGATAAAAATTTGGTGAAGTGAAAGATGAATTATTTTAAAAAAATGGGTAAAATTGGAAAATTATAGAAATTTAATTCCTTTCCTAGCATTGCCAAACACAAGAAATGGAATGGACAGTCATTCCAATTCATGATTCCAGTTAGTATCCAAACACTATAGATGGAATGAAATCTGATTCCATTCCAGATTACCTTGGGAATGGAATCCCTCCATGCTATTTGATTTCCTCGATCCAAATGGAGCCTTGGAGTCAGGGCACGATGATTATTTCTAGTGAATAGCCTAGTCTTGACATGGATGGCCTGCTTTTGACTGGATTGAGAATGAGACTTAATCTAGTGTGTGCAAACTCGCCCAAAATAACCCTTGCGGCAATACTAATTATTATTATTATTTTTTTAATTCTACATATGACACTCATTTTATTTTTAAATATAAATGATAAAGTGGGCGAGGTGTCATTTTACTCCATTGGGTGGGCTCGCTGCTAGCTGGCATGGCAATGGAGTCTGTAGTCAAAATTGTTTACTTCTCCCATTTAACACTATGTTTGGATTGAGAGAGTTGGAGAGAAGAGAAGAAAAACTCATTAAGAGAAGAGAGGAGAAAGTTAAATGACTTTTTCTCCACCTTGTTTGGATAGAGAGAGAAGAAAGTTAAATGACTTTCCCTCCACCTTGTTTGAATAGCCTTCATAAGAGAAGAGAAGAGAAGATTTTAAGGTGTAAATTCCAATATTACCCTTACTTATATAAAAAGGAAATAAAAACTAAAGAAGGAAGATAAATGACAAAATAGTAAAATCACCCCTCACTAACACCCTTTCTCTTCTCTTCTCTCAATTTCTCTCCGAGTTGAAGAGAAAGAAAAATGCTTACTTTTCTCTCCTCTTTCTCTCCCCTTTCTCTCCTTTCTCTCCAACTCTCTCAATCCAAACGAGAGAAACTTAAAAAATTTCTCTTCTCTTCTCTTCTCTCCAACTCTCACAATCCAAACATAGTGGAAGAGAAATTCTCTCATAAACAAACCTCACAAAATTAAATCAGTCGAGCATGGATTATACTTTGTTTTACTCATCCCTCTCTTTTCTCTCTCTTCTTATTGCTTTCAAGATTTTACTTCATACAAGAAGACGACACCGAAATCTCCCACCATCCCCACTCGCTTTTCCAATTATAGGCCATCTCCACCTCCTTAAACCACCACTGCATCGTACGTTCCATAATCTTTCACAAAAACTCGGCCCCATCTTCTCTCTCCGGTTCGGTACCCGTCTCGTGATAGTCGTTTCCTCACCCTCAGCCGTGGAAGAATGTTTCACCAAGAACGACATCGTTTTTGCAAATCGCCCTCGTTTCCTCTCAGGCAAGCACCTTGGCTACAACTTCACGACCGTGCCCTTATCCTCCTACGGTGACCACTGGCGCAACCTCCGCCGCATCACCGCTCTCGAAATCTTCTCAACAAATCGTCTCAACATGTTTTTGGGGATTCGACGGGACGAAATCAAGCTCTTATTGCAAAAATTGTATCGGCGATCGAGTCGAGATTTTGCAAGGGTGGAGTTGAAATCAATGCTTTCAGAGTTGACGTTTAATATTGTACTGAGGATGGTGGCAGGGAAGAGGTATTATGGAGAAGATGTGGATTTTGAAGAGGCGAGGGAGTTTAGGAAGATTATAAAAGAGATATTACAGTATGGTGGAGTTTCGAATCCTGGAGATTTCTTGCCTATGTTGCGATGGATTGATTACCAGGGTTTGGAGAAGAGAATGATGAGACTTGGTAAGAAGGCGGATGCGTTCTTGCAAGGTCTCGTTGATGAGCATCGAAGTAATAATGGCGGTTTAGAGAGAAGAAACACCATGATTGATCATCTTCTTTCTTTGCAACAATTGGAGCCAGGTTACTATACAGATGAAATTATCAAGGGGCTTACACAGGTAGGTGCACTCTCTCTGTCTCTCTCTGATATTATATTTTATTATACTTTTTATTTATTTTATATTTTATAATTTATATTTCATTGATAAAAATATTAGCTTCTGACAGTCAAAAATTTGAAATATTTTCAAATTTTATACATAACCCCCAATCATAAATGTAATCTCCAAAAATATTACCTAATCCACTATCCTCAATTTTGGCTAGAATCCCCAACATTACTAAAAATTTCTAATTCTCATAATGTTATATAAGCATTTATTATATCTCCTTCAATGTATTATAAAATTTTCATAAAAATAATAAAAAAGAAAAGAAAAAAGACATGATGTCATATTTTAAAAAGTAATGTGATGGATAATTAATGAGATATTTTTTAGTTGGGTATCGGAGATTCTTCATAAATATGGGGATTCAATTTTAACTTGGGAATCGAGGATGGTATTACAATGGGGATTTGGTTTATTTTGAGAATTTTGTACATTATTAGGAATTATTTACAAAATTTGATTTTTTTTTTTTGACTTTTTGACCGTTAGATTTGTATTAGTGTAGTTATTCGTTTTACGTATGGGTATTTTAGTCAAAAAAACATTGACGTAAATATTTTTGGATGGGATTCGTTCACGTAATATCGTGAAAACTGAGGTCTATTGACGTAAATTGCCCTTATAATTTTAAATTTTAACAGGGCACTATTCGCGTTCCATGGGGAGCCATCCATGCTCCACCCTTGGTTTATAAAGGGGTCAAATATTGATTATACCCTTATAGCTAAAAAAAACCACATTTTAATATAAGGTATATTTTCGTAGGATCGGTTTCATAATATATTTTGAAAAAATGAACATTGGATAAAGTAATCCTTTTATGAATATCATGATTGCAAAAAATTACGGTAATCCAACAACTAATTTTTTTTTTTTTTTTAAGTTGACTGTAAAAATTGTAATATTTTGAAAAAGAAAAAAAAAAAACAGTTTTTTTATAGTGCTAGTTGCAGATCATATTTTGAAATATTGACTATTGCATTAAATACCCCTCTTATGAACTTCATGTTTGCCCAAAATCATGATAATCCAACTGTCGATTTTTGAAAAATGTCATAATGAAAAATTATGTTTTTTTGTGCTTCAAAATTTAAATTTTTTTGCAGTATATTTTTCCAAAAACCAATTGTTGGATCAACGTGATTTTTGGCACCCATGACATTTATAAGATAATTATTTTATCCAACAGTTGATTTTTCAAAATACATTCTAAAACTAACCCTAAGAAAGTACACCTTATGTTAAAATGTGGTTTTTTAGTTAAAGGGGTATAATCAGTACTTGGCCTCTTTATAAACCAAGAGTGGAGCGCGGATGGCTCTCCTTGGAGTGCGAATAGCACTGTCCATTTTAAAACCCATCTATATAATATATGAGTGCAAAGCCGCGTAATGTGCAAGACTTATCACGAAAATTTATCTAATTAATTATAAATGTATAAAATATATTTTGATCTTATGATCTTGACCGTTTGATCATAATTAAATTTATAGGGTTAATGTATATATTTTAATAAATAAGAATGATTAAAAAAATAAAATAAAGAAATTGAAGAAAATTAATTTAGATGTATTATTTAAAAAAAAAAATTAAATAACACAAAGAAAGTAAAAGGTACACTCGAATCAATTTTTTAAATAAAAAATAATTAAGAGGAGAAAGGAAAAAAGTAGATGAGACTCACAATAAATAAAAAAGAAAAAGAATTAATTATAAAAAGAGAAATGAAACTTAAATAGGACCCATACCAATAAAGAATCTTCAAAATCTAAACTTCAATTAATTAATTGGACCAATGATATAATGTCATATCATTTTGAAGTAGGGCCAAAACCAATCGGGAGAAAGAAGAAGAGAGAATTAAGGAAAGAAGAGAATAAATGAGGGAAAGAATTTTAGGACCGTATGCTCTTTATATAATATACGAGCGCAAAATCGCGCATTGCATGAGACTTATTAATAAGGTTTTATCTAATAAATTATAATTGTATAAAATAGTTGTTTTGATTCAATGATTTTAACCGTTTGATCTTAATTAAACTTATATGGTTAGAATATATATTTTAATACATGGGAATGATTAAAATGTTAAAGAGATTGAGAAAATTAATTTGGATGTATTATTTAAAAAAAAAAAAATTTGAAGACATCACAAGGAAAATAAAAAGTACAGTGAAACCAATTTTTTAAATAAAAATAAATTATAATTAAGAAGTGAGAGGAAGAGAAGTAGATGAGATCCACGATACCTAAAAAAGAACAAAAATTAATTATGGAAAGTGAAAAGAAACTTAAATAGGACCCACACCTATAAAGAATCTTGAAAATCTAAATTTCAATTAATTAGTTGGACTAATGATATGATGTTTTATCATTTTAAAATATGGCCAAAACCAATAGAAATGAAGAAAGTGAAAGAATTAAAGAGAAAAGAGAATTAAGGAAGGAAGTAATATGTAGCATGCCACATCAGCGTACTGTTCTTTATATAATGATAGATTATACCAATAGAACTCTAGTATAAGATGTCTTTACCCAAAAGTCCTGAATTAAATATAGTAATAAAAAAATTTAAATATTTAATTTAAAATACAATTTTGCCTCTAATTAAATTTTGAAAAATTATTAAATATGGATTTATTCCATATTTAGTAGTTATTTAAATTCCTAAAATCTCGCTGCCATTTCATAATTTTGAAAATTCAAATTTTGATTTTTCTATCCATACAAGATTTAAAGATAGGAATATCTTTTTTAAAAAAGAAAGTCAATAAACGTGTATAGCTTCAATTATATATAAAAATAAACATGAATATAAATATACAAAAAATCTTAGAGTTTCATGTGTACATTTAACAAATCTTTGAGATACATGCATATATGTTAACCATTATAACATAAAATTAAGTTTCATATATACATTTCAAAAATCTTTGAGTGATAGAGACACATGTTGCTTTGAAAAGGACTTTAAAAAAAATACAGATACATGTATATTTGAGAAAAAAATATTTTGCATTTAGTATTGAATGACTTTAAATAAAATACAGAGATACATGTATTTCTGGAAAAAAAAAAATGATCTACATTTAGCATGAACAACTTTTTTAAAGGAAAAAAAAAAAAAGAAGATATACATATATCTCTAAAAAAGATTCTTAAAAAAAAAAAAAAAAAACATATAGATACATGCATATCTAAAAATATGTATATAAAATGTGTATACATATGTGCATGAACATATGTGAAATAACTTGTAATCACATGCACAAATAAGAATGCACATGTGAGATTATCCTCATTCAACTTTCAAAACTAGAAAAATTTATAAATAAACTTTACTGCTTTGCATGTATACATGTATCTCTGTAAAATTTTCAAAACTAGGAATATTTAGATTAACATAAATATACATTCACATATATATGAGTTTTGTATATATAGATGTGTGCGTCCATATATGTGAAAATATTTGTAAATACATATACCAAAGCATATATACATATACACTAATTAAACAAAACTATCTAAATTTGAAAAAGAATTTACATATATTACAGAGATACATGTATCTTTGTAATTCGGTTGTTGGTATTCTCACCCTTTCTTTACTTGGGGTGGCAAGGACGTGTCAAGCCGAAAAAAGCCCAAAGATACGCCTCTTCTCAAAAGATTATTTCTTTGAACACATGGATTCAACAGCAAACTAACAAGGAATCATAAATGAAGAAGCGTCGAAGGATGAGCCATAAGTTTGTGACGTTGGGATGGTTGAAATAGCATAATTAAGTCCTTAAGAAAGCCCTCATAAAGCAAATCTCATTTCAAAATTCAAAAAACCTTCCATATTACTAACCAATCAGATTATATTTTAAATCAAAGAGTTTCCAAAAAAATGTGCAAAATAAATAAGATAATATTATAATAACAGAATTTCAGCTTAAAATATGGAAGGGTATATTAGACAATTTATTGACATGGGCTGACTTTAAATTTAACTTAGAGGGGCCTATCGGTATAGGATCTTATGATTTGAATTTGGTGATAATAAAAACTGTTTTCGGGGTCCTATTGATCATTTTCCCTAGATAGATAGATATAATAAAGGGACATGTCAAATCAGCGTATTGTCTTGATCATTTTAAAATATGGCCAAAATCAATAGAAATGAAGAAAATGAGAGTATTAAGGAGGGAAACAATGCCGCATCAGCGTACTGTTCTTTATATAATAGATAGATAAATATAATAAAGGGACATGTTCCTCTTACAGCTTGCTTTACCACTATTTTTATCGTTCATTCTCAAAACATTAGTGTGGGTCCAATATTTTGAGAAATCGACTGTTGGATTAGATTATCTACTTATGTATGTCATGAATGCAAAAAATCACAATGATCCAACGATCGGTTTGTGAAAAATATCACTTGTGAAAAATAATTATACTTAGATATTTTAATAAATAATGCAATTTTTATATTGAGATATTTTAAAATCTAATCGTTGGATCATTGTGATTTTTTGCAAACATACATAAGTAGTGTATTTAATCCAATGGTCGGTTTATTAAAATATTAGACCCACACTAGTATTTTGAAAACAAACAGTAAAAATAGTAGTAAAGCAAGTGGTAACCTCTCCCTATAATAAATATTACATTGACAAGCTAGTCGTTTAGTAGAATTAATGTTTCAAATTTGATTAATTTTCAACTATATAATTGACAGGACATTATGATTATTGTAAAAGTAATAAAAAGTAGAATAGAAGAGATAGGAGAAGAAAATGGTGTCTTGCATGTGTCTTATTCAAGGAGCCTAAGTCCTCCTTTTATAGGCTTACAATATTTAATAAGGAGAGACAAAAGGGTGTAGGTTATAAGCTTTAAAGCTAAAGGGGGTTATAAACCTTAAAGCTAGAGGGGGTTACATAGTAGAAAATGGGTAGTCATCCACTAGTAGAAGATGGGTGGTCATCCACCATATTTACAATACTCCCCCTTGGATGTCCACCACGCTAAGATAATGTAACTCATTAAAACCTTGCTAGAAAAACCCTGTGGGAAAAAATGTAGCAAAGGAAAAACGAGTACAACATTTTGTAAATCTTAGAATGATGTTGGACGCACTAAAGAAACTGCCTCATTAAAACCTTGCCAGTAAAACCCAATGGAAAAAAACCTGGACGAAGGAAAAAGAGTACAGCGTGCATATGTCCAGATAAGCTGTAGACTTGATGATAATACTCCCCCTGATGAGTATCAACTTGACTGATCACAAACACGACGCATCCCGATATCATATGTCAATTTCTTGAATGTTGATGATGGCAAAGCTTTGGTAAATAAATCTGCAACATTATCACTGGATCGTATTTGCTTCACTTCAATTTCATGACTCTTCTGGAGTTCGTGAGTGAAGAAAAACTTTGGTGAGATATGCTTGGTTCTATCACCTTTGATGTATCCTTCTTTGATTTGTTCAATACATGCAGCATTGTCTTCATAAATTGTTGTTGGAGTGCTTGTAATCAAAGATAACCCACATGAATTTCGAATGTGTTGTACCACTGATCTTAACCATACACATTCACGGCTTGCTTCATGAAGTGCAATTATCTCAGAGTGATTAGAGGAAGTGGTAGTCAAAGTCTGCTTAGTCGATCGCTAAGAAATTGCAGTATTGCCACATGTGAATACATACCCTGTTTGTGAGCGGGCCTTGTGAGGATCAGAAAGGTATCCAGAATCTGCATATCCTTTTAGAGTTGATTCCTTTGAATAAAATAAACCCAAATCTGTAGTCCCACGAAGGTAACGTAAGATATGTTTTATGCCATTCCAGTGTCGTTGAGTTGGTGCAGTGCTGAATCTTGCCAACAAATTAACTGAAAATGCAATATCTGGCCTTGTACACTGCGTTAAGTATAACAAAGCACCAATTGCACTAAGATATGGTACTTCAGGACCAATGAGTGCTTCATTTTCTTCCTTTGGACGAAAATGATCTTTCTTAGCATCAAGGGATCTAACAACCATCGGAAAACTTAATGGATGTGCTTTATCCATGTAAATCGCTTCAAGACCTTTTCGATATATGTTGACTGATGTATGAGAATTCCATTAGACTTATGCTCGATTTGCAGGCCGGGACAATATTTAGTTTTTCCTAAGTCTTTCATCTCAAACTCATCCTTCAAATATTTAGCCGCTTTTGTGAGCTCTTCAGGAGTCCCAAATAAATTTATATCATCAACATATACTGCAAGGATGGCAAATCCTAATTCTGATTTCTTTATAAAAACACAAGGGCATATAGGATTGTTAATATACCCATCCTTGATTAAATACTCACTGAGACGATTATACCACATTCTTCCGGATTGTTTTAATCCATATAATGATCGTCTCAACTTAATTGAGTACATATTTCGTGGTTGTGATGTATTTACTTTAGGCAATTGAAATCCTTCAGGGACTTTCATATAAATATCTTTTTCAAGCATGCCATACAAATATGCAGTAACTACGTCCATGAGACTTATGTCTAGTCCTTCTGAGACTGACAGACTAATTAAATATCGAAACGTAATAATATCCATCACAGGTGAATACGTTTCTTCATAATCAATCCCAGGTCTTTGTCAAAAACCTTGTGCCACTAAACGTGCTTTGTATCTAGCAATTTCATTTTTATCATTACGTTTTCTTACAAACACCCATTTGTAACCTACAGGTTTCACATCATTGGGTGTTGGGACTACAGGCCCAAATACTTTGCGTTTTGCTAGAGAATCCAATTCTACTTGGATTGCTTCTTTCTACTTTGACCAATCATGTCTACTGCGACATTCATTGACACTGCATGGTTCATGATCATTATCATCTTTTAAAATTTCCGTGGCTACTGTAAAGCAAAATACATCATTAATAACCATTTCTGTACGGTCCCACAATTCCCTTGTGGATGCATAATTTATGGAAATTTCATCATTTGCAAGTATTTGTGCCTCTTCATAATTTTGTATCTCTTCAGGGACTATTGCCTCTTCAAGGGCATGTGTCACTTCAATGACACTTTCCTCTTCGGGAGTTATTATTTTAGAGATTATGGGAATAGCCTTTTCAGGAGTGCTTTTTTCTTTAAGACTTGTGTTTTGTTGCCCATTTGTTTTCCTCTTCCGGGGAATTAAATCTTTTGAACCCAAGGGTCGACCACGCTTCAGGCGTGTCATGGATGATTCATTAGCTGCCATAATAGCAGCTTTTCCAATTGGTATATTGATCCTTGCTGGTGTGTTTGTAGCCGGTATATAAGACTTGGTTACTTTAGCTGTATCTGTAAATGCATCAGGCAATTGGCTGGCAATCTTCTGGAGATGAGTAATTCTTTGTACTTCATTTTTACATTGAGCAGTGCGCGGGTCGAGATGAGACATGGATGATGCATTCCAAATAATTTCACGTCGTTCTTCTTTGGGTAGCTTATCTCCCCCTAACGACGGGAAATTGACCTCATCAAAATGGCAATCTGCAAATCTTGCTCTGAAAACGTCACCTGTCAATGGTTCAAGATACCTGATGATTGATGGTGAATCAAAACCAATGTATATTCCCAATCGACGTTGAGGGCCCATTTTTGTGCGTTGTGGAGGTGCAATTGGAACTTGTACTGCGCATCCAAACACTAGTAAATGGGAAAGATCTGGAATTTGACCAAGTACCAGTTGAAATGGTGACTGTTGGTGATTAGCAGTCGGTCGAATGCGAACCAATGCTGCAGCATGTAGAATGGCATGTCCCCAAGCAGAAATAGGTAACTTTGTCCTCATAAGTAAAGGTCGAGCAATCAGTTGGAGTCTTTTGATAAAGGCTTCTGCTAAACCATTCTGTGTGTGTACATGAGAAATTAGATGTTCCACCTCAATCCCTACTGACATGCAATAATCATCAAAGGCTTTACATGTAAATTCACCAGCATTATCGAGGCGGATCTTCTTGATTGGATAATCTGGAAAATGTGCTTGTAAACGAATGATCTGAGCAAGGAGCTTGGCAAATGCAACATTGCGAGTAGATAACAATGAAACATGTGACCATCGGGATGAGGCATCTATTAGCACCATGAAATAGCGAAATGGTTCACATGGTGGATGAATTGGTCCACATATATCCCCTTGGATTCGTTCCAAAAATGTTGGAAATTCAACAAGGACTTTTGCATGAGATGGTCTAATAATCAATTTTCCTTGTGAACAAGCAGTACATGGATAATCACTAGACAAAAGAATCTTGTAGTTCTTTAATGGATGTCCATGTGAATTTTCAATAATTCGCCTCATCATTGTTGATCCTGGGTGCCCAAGTCTATCATGCCAAAGCATAAAAATGTTTGGGTTAGAGAGCTTCTGGCTCATCACCATATTTAATTCAATTGTTGTTATAGTTGTATAATACAAACCTGAAGAAAAAACAGGTAATTTTTCCACTACAAGCTTCTGGCTTGAAACAATATGAGTAATATATAAATATTCTTTATTATTTTCACATGTGGTCTTAATATGATATCCATTACGACGTATATCTTTAAAACTTAGCAGATTTCTTCTGGATCTGATTGAATATAAGGCATCGTTAATATGGAATATCTTGCCACATGGTAACATAATAATGGCTCTTCCGGAACTATCAATCAAGTCTGCAGGACCTGATATTGTATTTACATTAGCTTCAACTAATGTTATGTGGGAAAAATATTTTTGATCCCGAAGGATTGTATGTGTGGTAGCACTATCTGCTAAACATATCTCTCCACCATTTATCTTGGAATCGAGCGATCCAATACTAAGATCCATACCTTTAAAAAAAATATTAAATAAATTCAATATAAAATATGAAGAAATAAAATGTATTTTTTTTTTAATTGCATTCAATTAAGAAAGGAAAAATAATACACTCATTAATAATAGCTTTCAAATAAATAAATAAAAACACACACTAAAAAAAATGCATATAACATCCAAACAATAAAAATGTTAATTGATGTGGACATTTCCATCACCAATTAAGTGATCAATTTTGCCATTTGGATCTTCAAAAAAATCTAAAACATCGAGATGAGTAATGTCCACCGGATCTTCACCATCAATCAAATTTGTTTCAATTTTCTCTTTGCCTTTCTCTTTGAGTGAGGTTTGGTAAAGTTTAACCAAATGGTCGGCCGTATAACATGTACGCGACCAATGCCCCTTCATACCATACTTATAACATTTATTTTCATAATTCGCAGGAGGCTGATTTTTTTCTTTACCTTGCCTTGCTACATTATTAGACCACTTCTGGTGGTTTTGTGTGGTATTGTTATGACCTCCCCGTGGTCGATAATTATTTTGACCATGGCCTCGTCCACGCCCATGGCCATGACCACGGCCACGGCCACGGCTACGACCATGACCACTAAATGATGCCACATTCACTTCAGGGATAGATGCAGAACCAGTCGGACGTGATTGGTGATTTTTCATCAACAACTTATTATTCTGTTCAGCTACAAGAAGACATGAAATCAATTCAGAATATTTTGCAAACCTACGCTCTCGATATTGCTGCTGCAGGAGAACATTCGAGGCGTGAAATGTGGAGTATGTTTTTTCCAACATATCTTCTTCAGTGATTTTCTCTCCACATAATTGCAATTTAGAGCTGATTTTGAAAAGTGCAGAATTATATTCTGCAACTGTTTTGAAATCCTGCAACCTTTAGTGCATCCAATCATAACGGGCTTTAGAAAGAATTATTGTCTTTTGGTGGTCATATCTTTCCTTTAAATTTTTCCAAAGGACAAGAGGATCCTTTACCGTAAGATATTCATTTTTCAAGCCCTCATCAAGGTGATGATGAAGAAAAATCATTGCCTTGGCGCAATCCTGCTTGGATGCCTGATTTTTCTCTTGAATTGTATTTCCAAGATTCATAGCAGTAAGATGGATTTCAGCATCAAGGATCCAAGATAAATAATTTTTCCCGGAGATATCAAGAGCAACAAACTCAAGCTTCGTAAGATTCGTCATTCTTGAATTTCTAATAAATGATAAATACAATAATATGAGTAACGTTAAAAATAAAAAATATAAAAATGATGGTAGAGATAGCCTAAGAGTCACATATAGATTATAATTAACATTAAAGCATAATCGACAGTGTTAGAAAAATAAGATTTTTTTTTTTTTTTTATTAATTTGATGTCAAACTTCATCATATGAATACTATTACCGAAACTAATAACAATAATAACAACATATATATATACAATAATATATAATCATATTATTAGCATCAAATAAAAAATGGGAAGTCGTGACTTACATTTTTTTTTTTTTTTTATAAGTCTCTCTTGCTTCGGGAAGAGAAGAATTCCATGAAGAATAAAACTTCTAGTTTTTATTTTTAATTACTCTCTTGCTTCAGGAATAGAGAATTTTTCATGACTAGTATAAAAATTAAAAGACTACAAATATTCTTGAAAAAAAAAATTACCATAGTAAAAAAATATACCCACCAAACGTTCTTCATTACCTTAAAACAATTTGGCTAGAAACTCGTGCTTGGTTAGAACCTCGTGCTGATAACGTATTATAAATGGGTCTGGCATGATATTGTCCGCTTTGACACTACTGGGCCTCACGGGTTTAAAATGCGTCATGCTAGGTGAAGGGACAACCCCCAATTTAAACCCACTCAGTGAATTGTGTGGGAGCGATGTGGGATCTTCAGGATCACAACACACCCCCCCATCGCGATCATGCTGATAACGTATTGTAAAAGTAATAAAAAGTAGAATAGAAGAGATAGGAGAAGAAAATGGTGTCTTGCATGTGTCTTATTCAAGGAGCCTAAGTCCTCCTTTTATAGGCTTACAATATTTAATAAGGAGAGACAAAAGGGTGTAGGTTATAAGCCTTAAAGCTACAGGGGGTTATAAACTT
Organism: Hamamelis virginiana; assembly: GCA_017140935.1. Classification (NCBI taxonomy): domain Eukaryota; kingdom Viridiplantae; phylum Streptophyta; class Magnoliopsida; order Saxifragales; family Hamamelidaceae; genus Hamamelis; species Hamamelis virginiana. Next base: position 42,257 of record JAESVK010001383.1, on the reverse strand, counting down.
TAAAGCTACAGGGGGTTACATAGTAGAAAATGGGTAATCATCCACTAGTAGAAGATGGGTGGTCATCCACCATATTTACAATAATAATTATTTTATTATTTTTATGTATATATATATTGATTATTAAGTATTTAAAATTATAGCTATAATTATTTATTTATTTAATAAATTATACTCCCCGTCCCATAAAAATAGGCATCTTCCGAAAAACACGCATATTAAGAAAATTTATTAATGTATTGATTTGTAATCTTTTTTGCATTTTATTTCCAAAACTATCCTTTTTCTGCAATTGTTTTTGTTGTCATGTTAAGGAATTCTTGGAATAATAAATGATAATATGGGAATGTTAAAAAAAATATAATTTGACTTTTTAAAATGAACTATAATTTTAGGACGGCCAAAAAAAGGAAAGAAAACCTATCTTTGTAGGATGGAGGAAGTAGTAAATAGCGGTTTCACCTGAAGCTTCTGATAGTGTACTGAATAATTAAACATCCAACTCGATCTGAAAATCTTGATACGTGGGTTCAATCCTTCTCCTCTCGTTCACCGGCATGGGCACTTGGCTGCTAGGTGTGTGCCTCCTGTTTCTATGTCCCGAGGCTGAGCCATGAGCCATGAGCCATGAGGAATATGGACCCACCTAGCTAGATTGTGAATTTGTGATGGGCTTTGTCCAGGTAATGTGTAGTCCTAAGCAGCTATGAACCAAACAATATAGATCACCACTCACCAGGATCAGGGTTTAGTCTCCAGAGCACAAATCATTTCTAGTCCTTAAACCTCTTTCCTATCTTCTCTTAATTTATTTATTAGTTATTAACTTGCAGAGTATGCTAATTGCGGGGACGTACACCTCATCTGTAACTATTGAATGTGCAATGTCTCTTTTACTCAACCATCCAGAGGTATTGAAAAAAGTTAGAGCCGAGTTAGACACTCAAATTGGACATGATGTCTTAATTGACGAACCAGATCTCCCAAAACTACATCACCTTCAAAGTATCATATCCGAGACCTTACGATTGTTCCCAGCAGCCCCTCTTCTACTACCACATCTGTCATCTCATGATTGTTTGATTGGGGGATTTGATGTACCTCGTGACACAATATTATTGGTCAATGCATGGGCCATTCACAGGGACCCTGAGTTATGGGATGACCCAACAAGTTTTAAACCAGAGAGGTTTGAAGGTGGAGAAGCTCAGACACACATGCTAATACCATTTGGGATGGGAAGAAGGTCCTGTCCTGGGGCTGGCCTAGCCAACAGTGTGGTGGGCTTGGCTTTAGGGTCATTAATTCAATGCTTTGAGTGGGAGAGGATTGGTGAAGAAGAGGTGAACATGATTGAAGGAAAAGGCCTATCCATGTCCAAAGCCGAGCCCTTGGAGGCCATGTGTAAAGCACGTGACGTTATGAATAAGCTTCTCTCAACCCCTACAACAAGTGTTTGAGCAATTTTTGTGAGTATGCATGCACTTTCAAGTGTCAAGTAACTATGTAATAAGTGTTTAACAGTACAGGTTTTAAGAAGCTTTATGTCTTTCTATTGTCCTTATAAGCTTTACTATCAATGGTTATATTTAGTTTTGAGAACTCTCTCTATTTATTTATTTATTTATTTTGTTTTACGTAAAAGAAATGCCACCGAGGTTTACAAGATAGCACGTCCTAATTAAAAACGAGTTGGCATAGTGTCATGTTTTTCTAATTATTTTTTAAGGAGATATTTTGGATTCAAGTACATGAAAATACGTTGTAGTAGAGGAATTTAGGACATGCCTATGATTTGAGGAAATAAAATAAAACAAAAGCTAATTTCATAATAATTATGATGGCACTGACTTCAGTTTTGAATAAATAAATAAATAAATCCACGCCTTGTGAGGAATAACGTGGATTTTTACTAACAAAGAGTGGAGCCTAAATGAATTTTTCCACGCCTTGAGAGGAGTAGCGTAATTGCTGGCAGTAAAAATTATGAAGCGTATTAGCACCACTTTAATTATCACCGAGCTCTTTTTTATTTTATTTTATTTTATTTATTTATTTATTTAGTATTGTACAGTTAGAGCATCTTCAAGGGGGTGTTAAATGAGTTGCTCCAAATTTTGGTATTGGTACTCAAATAACTTATTTTAAAGGAGTTCCATTTGGAGTGCCAAAGTTTGGCAATGACACCCTTTGATGCCAAATTTAGCACCTCAAATGGCACTTGTCATTCATGCCATGTCTGTCTTAGAGCATCTCCAATGGGAGTGCCATTTGAGTTGCCAAAGCCAAATTTTGGCTTTGGCACCCAAAACAACAGATCCAATGGTATACTATTGTTCATGCCAAATTTTGGTTTGGACAGCCCAAGCTGCCAAATTTAGCACCTAGAATGGCAGTTGTCATTTGTTCCACGTTACCCTTCCCTCCAATCCCAACTGACCTCAACTTCCAAAATCAACATAACCGCTAAAATAAAAAAACCCATCAAAATTTTTTTCCATCCATTTTCTCAGCAACCAAACAGGGAAAGAAGGAGAAAAATTATACATATGACACACAAAAACACCAACCAAATAGATTTCATCACAAATAATCTAACCAAGCAGACATTTTTTGCAAAAAAAAAGAAAAGAAAATAGATTAAACTCACCCGTGGAGACCGTGAGCAGGTCGGAGAGTGAATGATCAGAGATCCATGGACGATGCTGATTGAACAACGTTGAGCCGCCGTGACATGAAGCCTTTCGCCGAAGATATCACCTTGCCAACATTAGAGTGAAGTGCAACACCATGCCTAGGGTTTTGCACCCAGTTGTGAGGATTTCGAGAGAAGGGGGCCTAGGGGTTGAAACTTGTACGCGAAATGAGCTGATGGAGGTAACAGCGGTAACGGTCGTAGTTGTCCTGATGGAGGTAACGTCTGCGAAGGGGATCGAGGCGCAGTAAGTTGTCGCTGGACGAAGGTCATGCTAGCTAGGGTTTGGATGAGGCATTGCGTGGGATTTGAGAGAGAATGGGGCACGTTTTTGTGAAAAAATGGGGCAAAAAAATTCTTATAAGGGAGCATAATGGCAATGGTCTTTAACAAAACGACTTGAGGGTTTTTAGTCAGATTTTTCGAAAACCAACCGTTGAATCACCATGATTTTTGGCAACATGACATTTATAAAATGGAGATTTTATCCAATGGTTGATTTTTCAAAATATTATATGCCGTTGTCTCTACAGAAGTGCAAAATATATTAAATTGAAGTCAAAATTAAGTATTGTCAGGTGCACCTAATGCAAAATGCATTAGGTACCTGCTTGTACAGCCACTTGAGGTAAAAATTTTGAAAAATTGACCGTTGGATTAAATACCTCTATCATGTGTGTCATTCCTGCAAAAAATCACATTGATCGAATGGTTGGTTTCCCATCTAAACCAAAGCCAAAACCCAAAAATCACTTTTTCATTACGAGAAAAAAAAAATCACTTTTTTAATAATTATTAAATTATTAAATTAAAATAAAAAAGTAATTAATTATTTTAAAATAATAAATTTTTTTATTACGAAGAATAAAAAATATTTAATATGTTCTTGTAAATAAATTTTGAAAAGTAGTTGGAGCATGAGGGTAAATTTGGCATCTCCAATGCAAAAGTGCCATTTCCTAATTATAGTACCAAGGTGCTCCAATGCATAAGTGCCAAATTTTCTTATAAAAGGAGAGATATAAATGAGCGACCCAAAGCTCAAGTTCCAAATCAAATTGGGTTGAATCGATATGAGTTCTTGGATCTTAAAGAAAAAAAAAAAAAAGAAACAATTTAATTAGCGCTCAAGTGGAGCAAAAATTGGTCTAAAATTTAATCCATTTAATATTAATCTTATTTGATAATTTAAGCTTCTTAACTTCTGTGAAAAAGAAATGCCGAAAAGATTATGATCTTGTTCAGTATTTGGGTGAACCTTCAACACTGTAATAAGTGAATGTCTCTCTGGCCGAAATCCCAATAGCACCCTTCATCCTCTCCAGGCACTACTGTTCTGTTTCACCTGGTGAGTCCTTCATATCTCTCTCTCTTTCCTCCCACCCAAAAAAAAAAAATAAAAATAAAAAGAAAAGAAAAGAAAAGAAAAAAGAAACCTCTAAAATTGACCATATATAGTCTGTTGTGAAAACTGAAATTTAATTGACTATTAAAATCTAAAAACTTGGTATTAAATAAAATTTACACCATAAATTATTAAAAGATAAAAATAACAAAAATAATGATATAAAAAAATTTGACAAGAAACACAATTAATTAGTCAGATTTCTTATCCTACATCACGTAGTGCTTGTTCAGAAAGAGTCGAGAGAGACTGATGCAGCGGATCAATGAACAACCTTCTACTTTCCTGTTAATGTATCATAAAGATAGTGCCAGAAAATTAAATAGGCATTTAGTACTCAATCTTCATAAAGAGAGAAATTAGGAAAACAATAATGAAAACTCTTAATAAATTCTTATTAAATCAAAAACTGAGTTGCCAAGATGGCTACATGAATATTTATATTAGAATAAAGTTTAGAAATCCAATACTGCCGAAATAGAAAAAAACTGAAATAAAAGGAATTTTGCCAAAAATGGAAATATTCAAAATAACGCCAAAATCTGCTAATATAGTTCCTAATGATCGCCAAGGAGTCAACAGTTCATTAAATGGACTTTGTAAGGAAAGTGATTGACAGATAAAAGTAATATTAATATTAAATGTTTTATCAATAATAAGGATTAAAGTTCAAGAACTTTCGTTTTCAACTCTTTGAACTGAACTTCATAGAACATGAATCAATTCTAAATCTAAATGATATATATATATATATATATATATATATATATATATATATATATATATTCTCAACCCTCCCTTAGGTACCGTTTGGTTGCCCGTAATGGAATATAATGTAATGTGATTACGGGTGAATCACATTACTTGAGAATGAGAATGTGTAATGTGATTACTTTCCACATGTTTGGATATGTTGGGAATGTGGAATCATATATCTACACAATTACAGGGCTAGTGTTTGGATAGGTATGTAATGTAATTCTCAATTCTTAACATTTGACCATAATACCCTCATCATGGATTTGTTTTTCAAAATATCACAATTTATTCAACGATAATTTTTTCAAATCAACCGTCGGATCACTGTGATTTTTTACAGGCATGACTTAGAGATGATGAACATCTAATCCAATGGTCAATTTTGTGAAATTATATTTGTGGTTCATCCAAGTCAATTGATCAAATTAATTGATATTTTATTTAAAAAATATAGTGAAGAAAGCCTTTATTATTATTATTATTATTATTATTATTATATATAACCCATCGCCGCCTCAGGTCCTCAATTTTCTTCTTTCTTCTTCTTCTTCTCCTTTGCCGTAGACCGTCTCTGCATTCCTTTTTCTTTCTTCTTTTTCCTCTTCCTTCTTTCTTCTTCTTCCTATTTTTTTTTCTTCTCCTCCTCTGCCGCAGACCGCCTCTGTGCACTCCTTCTTCTTTCTTCTTCTTCCTCTTTTTTTTTTCCTTCTTCTCCTCTGCCGTAGACCGCTTCTGTGCCCTCCTTCTTCTTCCTCTTCTTCTTTCTTTTTCTTTTCTTTTTCTTTTTCTCCTCTTCCGTAGACCGTCTCTGCACTAAATTCAGTAACACGCCATGGCCGGAATCTTCAGGGGCTTTTGGTGGGTCATCGTCGGAAGGGAAAGGACTTTCCCTACCCAAAGTGCAGCTGTTGGAGGCCATGTGTAAGGCACGTGACATCATGAACAAGGTCCTATCAGAATCTTTCAAAGATGTTTGAACTAATTAATTTTGGGACTTGTCGTCTATCGTAACTTTAGAATAAGTATATACTTAATTGCATATTGTCTCACATATTTTATTTTACTATTATTTTTTCTTTTTCATGTTCAAAGAAAGGCCACTCAACTTTACTAGATAGTGTAAACTAAAAGTTAGATTAAAAGTGAATTGGCATAGTGTCATGTACCCTGGCCTACTTTAGAAAATATATTTAATTTGGATAAAAAACATGAAAATACATTGATATTCAACCAATCCTCAGCACCACCAGAAACATGCATAACTATCCGCGCATGAATAAATCCAAAAAATACCAATTGGTTTGCAGTCTTCAGTATACTATTGTTTATTTATATGCAATTATTTGATATTTTTAACGTCCTTACCTTTTATTTTATTTTTTTAAATAGTGCTTAAAAGATTATGATCTTGTTCAGTATCTGGCCTTTGACATGGTGGATCTTTTTTATTTTTATTATTTTTGTTGTTACAGTAAAAAATATTCTGGACCAGCTTGCATGCACCAAACTAAGTCTCCCCTCCGGTCCAGTCAATGGTAGGCTATCCACTTTAGGACTAGAGAGAGGATTAAACAACGGTCTGGTGGTAAGATGCTGCAAATTTTGATCCTAGATTGAGGCTGTGGACCACTTGAACAAATCGGTCGAGCACGTTGGTAGCTAACTCATCTGAGGGACCACTTGAACAAATCCTTAATTGAGGCTGTGGACCTTCAATAATGCTGTAATAAGTGAATGTGTCGCTTCCGTTTCCAATTTTAAGGCCTTCACCGTCAATGCATGG
>JAESVK010001383.1:11665-22240 GCA_017140935.1 Hamamelis virginiana | reverse complement strand
CTTTCCCTATGTAGTTATGTTGGATTTATCGCTAACCTTGTGTTTAATACCTTTCTTATCACAATATATGCAATACCATTACGAATTTTTTGGAATGAAATATAAAAATATAACCATGTTTGGATGTCATAACAAACAATATGTATGTTGGTTTCTTTGCTACAGTAGGTATATCCATGTTTGTAATATACATTGAAATTCCATGTTTTGGCAGCTGGATACATGTAAGGATACGTATGTTTGATTCATTGAAACCATAGGTGTCATATTAGAAAATGTGCAAATACCATCATCAATTTACAATTTGATTTGAAATGCCTTGTTGTGAAGCCAAAAATGCAGCCCAGTTGTGCATTGTGTATATATATACCAATAGAAGAAGAATTGAAAATGGGATGTCAAGTATTATTTTATTATACAGATTAACAGATTACCGTATATACCCGTGGATGATGGACTTACAAATTTTATTTTATTTGTATTCGTCTAACTATCCAATGTGAAGACAGTATCATAAATTTTTTGTTTTTCAATATGCGTGTACGTAATATTGAACATTGTATCGAGTCCCACCTTCATCCATTACTAGATGTGTTAACGAATACCACTATTACTCTATTTGTCTAGGTAATGGATGTACTTTCGGATCCCATTGTGCACTTATATGCGTATTTGCATTGACGTTAACAGTAAAATTAGGAGGAACGTGTTTAATTCAAAATGGATGATGGTATGGCGGTTTTCATGATTCATTTTAATGGTCAGTTCGATGAAGAAACTGGTAATTTTTCATCATATGTTGGTGGGGAAACTCGCATATTTCGGGTACCGTACAATAGTGGTTTTGATGAATTTATTAGCAAGATTCATAATCGTATTGGGTCGACTATGAAAGAAACCAATCTAGCGGTAAAATGTAAGGTGCCAACCGGTAGATACATGGATAATATCATGATTGATATTAGAGACGATGAAGACCTGCAAGGGATAATTGAATTGTTTAAGAACACCTCAATTTCATTGGGTGTCATTTATGTTTCAAAGTGCACTACCATTCAGGAAATCCACGCAACGCAACCAATTCAACAAAGGTATTTAAGACAAATTTCAATGTCAATACTATCTCCACATTAATGTATTTGTTATATATGGTCATGAGTACTTTCATATGTTTTAATTATGTTTAATGTGAAATTTATAAGTAGGCATCATATGTCTGTCGACAACGATGATATTGCGGTGAAGGACACAGATCAGGACAAAGTGCATTGTGACTTTCCTGTATGTGATAACGATATAGAGCTTGTACATTTAAGTCAAACATTGAGGTATATATTATCTTGATCTTACGTTGACCTGCATTCAAAATAATCACCCTTTATTAAAAGGAAAAAAAAAAATTGTTATAAATGATGAGAAAATTATAATCAAATGGATAAACTATATCATCATTACAACATCTAAAATTGTTTAAACTAATTCCATTGTGCCAAATTTAACTCATACGTTGAGTTAATGGATGAGGACTTATTTGTTATAATGAATTTGTGACCGTATAATTAACTCAACCAATGCGTATTACCTAATTGTAACTCAACCAATGTATATTATCCTAATTGCTGTCCATAAAATAATCATTTCTTAACTCCTGCAGGCATACACCGGAAGCTTCTGATGACTTCCCTTCACATAACGAGTGTACTCCCATGCATTACTATCAAGTCGATGAAGAAGAAGTCGGGAACACATTGAAAACTCATATAGATGATCCTCATGTATGCTTCCCCCGAAGGTACAAGAGAATACTGTTTTCCCATTTCACTTTTTATTATTTATGCTTATGTAAGTTCTTCAATTGTGCAACTAATATCTTGTCTTATACGTTGGTCACGTTATTCACCCTCCCATCATTTGTTACATAAACAAATCAGATGCTCGTTTTTTCAATAGTTAGTTCTCTTTCTTCTTGATCTTATATACATAGCACCCCTTCACTTGTGTATAAAATTCTAAGTGAAAGTTATCAATAGCTTTAGAAAAAGAAAATCTGTAGCATCTTTATAATATGGTATGAAATGAATTGTTATATCCATATTCCATTACGCATTGGGTATAACATATGAAGTTTTATGTTAGAGACCCATGTCATGTATCTTGTTGAAATAAGTTTTGTTAATTTATCAAATAACTCATATGACATGAGCTATCCAATGAGTAAATAAATGTGACTTTCAATCTGTTACAGGCCACGTTCGAATGTTCATGGCTTATCATTGTCGCATGCATCCCAAAATGAGGGCGCTGATCAAGACTTCCATCCTAAACATAAGTTTGAGCATTCACCCAACAGTTTGTCCAATGCGGGTTATGAGAATGACAACATTTTATCCACATCGAGCAGTGAGGACTGTACGGATGACAATTCATCCTCCAATGATGATACTGACATTGATGACTTAGAGAACGATGGTCTCTTACGCACTAACCAGTCATATGCAACCAAAAAAGCTTTTCTTGATGCGGTTCGTGAGCATGCTATCCGGCAGAATTTCGAATTTCGTATTAAATATTCATTCCCTTATAAAGTCGGGTTGACATGTCTCAATAACGATTGCCAGTGGGGTATTCATGCTTCATTACACATTGGAAGATTCACCATCAAGACATTCAACCAAGCCCACACATGTTGCATTCCCATTCGAGGTTCTGATCACAGGCAAGCTTCTGTGCAATGGATTGTTGATCAGATGGCTCAAGCATTTCGTCGTCAACCTGAGATGACCGCTGCGACCATCCAAACATTAATGCATGACAAATGGAGGATTCTAATAAGTTATAGGAAGGCTCACCGAGCTAAGGAAAATTTGAATCGGCTAGTACATGGATCGTATGAAAAATCTTTCGTCTCGCTTCCAACTTACAAGGAACACTTCTTATCAAGGAATCCAGGAAGCTGCTTTCACTTAGAGAAGAATCTTTATCCTTTGGGTCAAGGTGACTTATCATTCATCCGTGTTTTTTGGACTATTGGTCCTTGCATGAATGCATTCGTTCGACATATGCGTCCCCTCATTTCAATGGATGGTACCCATTTGCATGGTAAGTATCCGGGTGCATTGTTGATCGCATGTGGATTTGATGGCAACAACAATACTATACCTGTTGCTTATGCAGTTGTATCGATTGAAAACTATGAAAACTGGGAATGGTTTCTGGATCATTTACGATCGCAGTTGGGGGACAGTGTTCGAAAAAATAATTTCACCATTCTGTCCGACCGGCAAAAGGGTTTAAAGAAAGCCGTACCCAATGTCTTTCCCGAGGCTTACCACAGATTCTGTATGCAACATCTCCAATCGAACTTCCACTCAAAATTCAAGGATGTTCTACTGAAGCGAATGTTTTGGTCTCTTTCAAAAAAGTACCGCTCATGTGACTTTAATGATACATTGACTGAAATAAAAAGACTCAATCCTAAAGCGCACGAATGGATTTGTGCTGTGCCCAATGAGCATTGGTCAAATGCTTTTTTTATTGGTCGTAGTTATGGTGTTTTAACAACTAATCCATCTGAATCGCTGAACTCCATCTTTAAATCCGCTAGGATGTACCCAATTGTTAAGCTCATTGACTTCACAGTGGAAAAGGCAGTGAAATACTGGCACAAACACCGAAAGCAGTCAACTCGTTGGAACGGACCACTAACAAGGAAGTTTGAGAAGAAACTTGACCGGTTACGTGAGGTTGCACGGTCGCATCAGTCATACCAATTTGGAGAGTTCGATTTCCAGGTACATTCCGCGGAACATACTGACACTGTAGACCTTCATAGAAGGTCCTGTACATGTCGAGCTTTTCAAGTGCTTCAATTCCCTTGTAGCCATGCAATGGCTGCACTGTCTGTAGCTCACGAGGATCCTTATCAATACTGTGGTTTGTGGTACTATCTGAGCACGTACAAGGCGACATACTCTCAGAAGATACTCCCAACATTAGATGCTCAACAATGGGAGCCTTTGCAAGAAGATGTAAAATTGAATCCCCCAGCGGCTGTTCGGCAAGCAGGGAGGCCCAAAACCAATCGAATTAGAAGCGAGTTCCCCGAAGGCCCTACTAAGAAGTGCAGCTATTGCAAACAGTTGGGTCATAACAAGCGAACTTGCAAAAATCCACCTCCCTCCGCTTGAAGTGAATCAAGTTTAAATCCACACCTAATTTTATCTACTGCTTCTGAACTTTGACATTTTATGGTCATGTTCACTTTGTGACTATTATTTAATGTTATAGTGTTTATCCTCCGTTTAAATCATTTGTCATATCTGGTATTATCTACATGTTTGGCATCCGTTCAAATTACTTAACTTGTGATTTATATATGTAGTACTTCAATATTATGAATGTTAATTTTTGTAACTGCAATAATCTATTTTTTTGGTGTGATTTATTCGCGAAATGTGGCGATGCGATTTTTGTGACGAAATGTCTTCATTGAAGGAAGGTTTGAAGCAAGTTCAGACTTGTTGAACAGTTGAAATTCACCAGAATCCATCCATTACCGATACTGGGTGGTATAATTACCGATAATAAATTACCCACTATCGGTAGTACAATAACATAGTCAAGTCAAGTCCAGTCCTGCAGAGTAGCATTACCGATATTAACCATTTATATGATCGGTAATAAATCTTCCTTTCTTTATTACGTTTTTCAGTTTACACCAACTACCGATCTTTTTTATTCACTTGTTTCGGTAATGATTTTACCGAAAATTGTTCCCTTTTCCAGACTGTTATTATTACCGATATTATTTCCCATTTAGTATCGGTATTTACTTTAGTTTAAAATCATCCTTTTGCAGAATGATATAACTACCGATTGTGGCATGTTTCAAATATCGGTATTTTACTTAAAAAAATTCCTTGGTAACCGCCCCATTTTATTTTTTTGATTTGATTTTTTATCAAGTCCATGACTTATCAGACAAGCCATGAACTGCTCTCATTACCTATTACCCACGTCTATCTCCCTTCACCACCTTCTCCTCACTTCCTCTACCAGACATGAACCGCCATTTCCGTTAACTCCTCTCTCTCTAGACTCGTCTTCTCCCCTCTTCTCCTTCAAACCCGCTGACCGTCGCATACATGTTCACTCTCTCTCCACTCTATCTCTCTCTCCCTCATCTTCTCTATTTAAAAACCCTTTCCCCACTCCATAAACCAACGGCCATTCATCTCTTCCATGGTAGAAAGCAATAATTTTTGAGTGGTATATGGGCATAAGAAGGCACGAAAGGACTTGGGAAAGCTCATTTTATCGGTAACAAATAAAGGTATGTCTTTTTAACTTGTCTTTTGAGTTTATAAAATGGGATGTTTCTGAATTTTTGATACAAGTTTTGATATTATATGTGTATTGGAAGTATCCAGTTACTATGGATATGCTGCTAAAATTTTGTAAAAATTTGTCTTACACTTGTCCTTATTTGAACATTACTTGAGTTACAGTCACTGGCGGAACCACATCATAGGTAATGGGGGCCATGCCCCCCCCCCCAGCTTTTCAAATGTTAAATGGTAGCTAGGAATTATATATATATATATATATATATATATATATATATATAGTATATTTAGTGCATGATATATAGGCAAGTATGGCTTGCAGTAAAGTTGTGTCTCCCTCTCTTTGAAAATAAGTAGGCCGCCACTAGAAATTTATCCTATGGTGCATAGTGTTGGATGAACAAATCCTATTGTATTTTATGTTGTGTTTAATATTTTTTTTTTTTATAAACAAATTAATACGGATCTTTACAGTAAGAGAACATATCTATATGTGTTTATTCTGGACTCTTATTATTCTGTACAATCAAAAATAAAAAATAAATTGTTATGAAGTTTAGTATAGAATTCTTTGACCTTGACATGCTAAAATTTGACCGAACGTCAATATTCATACACTGATAGATGATTTGGTGAGTGATGTTGAATAAGCATGCTGTTATATTATTCATGAAGATAATTTGCCTTCAATTTTAAAATAATTGTGTTTTTATTTGTTGAATGATTTATTTTAATATTTCCCCCACCCCGCGGGTGATAGAATCCTGGTTCCGCCCCTGGGTACAGATATTATGGCTCGAGTGAAACAGTCAGAGGAACTTTTGGATGCTATCAAGGCAAGACATGCTGAAGAAGACAGATTGAAAGCGGAAGAAGTTGCCAATGCTAAAGCGGAAGAAGAAGCTAAAAAAAAATCAAAACAGGTGGCGAAGAAAGCACGCCAAGCAAAGTCGAAGGGTGTGCAGAAGAAGCGAAAACAACCGCCACGTGGATCTGAAACTGGCATCTCTCTTCGAGATCCTGCTATACAGCCGCCATCGAAGAAATCCAAGGTTGCACCATCTGCCAAGGGCAAGGGGCAAGTTGATCGTAATTCATCTTCAAACTATGACTCCGATGATCCCTTGGGCCCTGAGCCAGACGCCACATGGTTTCCTGCAAAGGAAATACCGTATGTGGAGGAAGAAGCGGATGGTGATGATCCTGAAATTGGTGAGATAGGTCCCACTGGGCACCCGAGGAAAGAGTTAGGTTCGGTGCCATCAAGCTACAAAGAAAAACCATCGAGAAATACTGGTGCACCAAAACCTAAGAAACCTACATGGGCAGAGTTTATCAAGGGGAAGGGATTCAAGCCAGAACGGTTTGTAAAATCGAAGGCCTTCGACACGAGTAGCCGAGTTCTCAAAGTGATTCAAAATAGGAAGCTTGGGCAGTGGTTGGTGCAATGGAAGGGATACAAAGCGGGAATGGTTCGTAATTTCTACACAGTGGCCGTGAAGGAGATTAATAATGCTGTAGTGACAGCAAAAATGAGTTCGAATAAAACTGTTACACTCACTCCGGACCACATAGCCGAATTCCTGAAAATCGAGCGCCCCATTCCTTCTGAAATCGAATTTCCTCATCCCTCTCATGAGAAGAAGAGTAGAAAAGCAGCAATGGAAGTTATTTATAGTGATCCTACTCCTACGAAAGATGACGGACAAACCTTTCCGATTGGGTACATGAGTCCGGATTATGCAACTATGAACAAGATCCTTCATTACAATCTTTATGCTAGAGGATCGGAGAGTGCATCTAAGATTGATGAGGTTAATCTCTTGATTGAATTTATGGGTGATTCAGTAATTGATGTGGCATCGTGGATATTTGACGATATTGTTCAGTTTATCTCCGTGAGGTCGATGAACCGTTTGATTCCTTTCCCACAGATGATTACTCAAATTTGTATTGATCAGGGGATTACTTCGACAGAGTCATATCTTCATGGTGAGGGAGGAATCACACCAGCTGCATCATCAATGGGACCGCGTGCAAGAGCTGAAGCCGCGATAGCTACCCAAGCATCACAGGGCATGCGAGCACGTGGTGCATCATCTAGCTCTGCTCCGGAGGCTTCTACTTCGCTTCATGGTTTGATCACAGCTATGCATGCTGACATCCTTGAGATTAAGACGAATATCGGTCGACTCATGCGCCGACAGGAAATTCAGTGGGATATACAGATGGGTCAGCAAGCTTGGATCAATTCTCTCTTCGAGAAAGTTGGGATTGCGCCTATGCCCCCAATCCCTACTGAATACTATTCTGAGTTTGGAGCTTCTACGCCTACAGTACCACCTGCTTCAGAAGGGGGGAACAGAGGGGAAGACAATGCTACTGCTGCGGATGTGTCTGTTGAGCCTGCAGTCCATCCTTCTTGAATGAGCTTTATCTTATGATCAATTTCATTGATAACTTTCGTATTTTGGTACAGTTTATTGTGCATGTCAGCATTTTCAGTTGTATTTAGTTTGTTTTAAGATTACATTGTTTATTTTGTTGAACAGATCAGTCGGATGGGTTGTTGTATTAGCCACATTTTTTAATACATTATCGGTAGTTACATAATCATAAGCATCAACCTCATAGCAGATCGGAGTACTTACCGATTTTGCCTTGTTGTACTATCGGTAATGGTTGCCTCCAGTTTCTATTATCGTTACATTCTCGATATAGGTCATGTCAGGCAGCATCATAAAGCAACATCACTGTTGCAGTCAGGATGATTATCGATCGTGTCATACAAGAAATATCGGTATTGGAATCCATGTTTGTTTCAAATTTTACTCATTATAGCAACACTACCGATATATGTAATATGTACTATCGATAATAGTTGTAGCCAAATAACTATTTTCTTTCCAGTAATGTAACATTATCGATAGAACAATTATATTATTATCGGTAAAGTGGTCCTAATTCAGCTAAATACATTTACAGGCAATAGACATTATCGATAGATATAATATGCATTATCGATAATCATTGTAGCCAACATTGATTATCTGTTTCCAGTACAGTCACATTTTCGGTAGTCAAATATTAGTATTATCGGTAAAGTGGTAATAATACATCTAACTCAATTTACAGTCAATATGCATTTTCGATATATGTACTATTTATTATCGATAATAGTTGTAGCCAAATCAATATTTTGTTTCTAGTAGCGTCACATTATCGATAGTCCAAATTATATTATTATCGGTAAAATGGTCCTAATTCAGCTAAATACATTTACAGGCAATAGACATTATCGATAGATATAATATGCATTATCGATAATCATTGTAGCCAACATTGAGATGGTGTTTCCAGTACAGTCACATTTTCGGTAGTCAAATATAAGTATTATCGGTAAAGTGGTAATAATACATCTAACTCAATTTACAGTCAATATTCATTATCGATATATGTACTCTTTATTATCGATAATAGTTGTAGCCAATTCAATATTTTGTTTCCAGTAGCGTCACATTATCGATAGTCTAAATTTATAAGTATCGGTACAGTGGTCATAATACAGGTTAATACATTTACAGCAATATACATTATCGATAGAGTTGTACAAGAACTATCGGTATTTGGATGATTCTTCTAAACATACACCATGTGATTCTCGTACTAGTTACCGATAATGGGCCGCTGGACGTATCGGTATTAGTGGCAGCCTTTGACCGAATTGCATAAGTTACAACTTATTTATTAGAATTTGGAATATATATTTTCTTCTATAAAATGATATATATATATATATATATATATATATATATATATAGAGAGAGAGAGAGAGAGATGGAGAGATATTGAAGTGTTCTAATCCGCATATGCTGACATTAACTAAAGATATCAAAGAACACAATCATGTGGATTCCAATTCACGTAATGGATGCTTTACAATGATTTATAAATCATTATACTCAATTTGTATTGCTGTATATATATATATATATATATATATGCATGAACTATATAGTACAATAAGGTCGACCTTCCATAACCTAATGCAAGGTTCGGATCCATGTATCCAATTTTATAAAATAGTTCATCGAACCGACCGTTGGATTAGATCCTACCCTTATATATGTCATGCATGCAAAATATCACAGTGATCCGACGTCAAGCAGATATGTCATGCATCCATTACCGATATGTCATGCATGCATATATATATATAAATATATATATATATATATATATATATATATATATATATATATATATAAATTTTAATATTACATTCCGATTTCAGATAAATTGCAACCTAATATTGGCTTCC
This sequence comes from Hamamelis virginiana, assembly GCA_017140935.1. Taxonomy (NCBI): domain Eukaryota; kingdom Viridiplantae; phylum Streptophyta; class Magnoliopsida; order Saxifragales; family Hamamelidaceae; genus Hamamelis; species Hamamelis virginiana. The sequence continues at coordinate 12,574 of JAESVK010001383.1, read as the reverse complement.
AAGTTGGGTGCTGGTTCTTAACCGCTGTTTCAGTTGAACCAATACTATAGGTTCTGGCCATTTTGTCAGCTTCCGGAGATCAGCGTTCATCTGGAAGCGGACGAGGGAAATGGGTAGATTCATGGCAAAAACAAATGCCCCAATTGAATCACACCTAACCAATACATTTATAATAGTAGGCCAAATATTAACAAATCGGTCTAATAGTTTTGATTGCAACTACGTCGAACATAATATATGGCCCCAACGGGTGACCGAAATGTCAAATTTGTAAATGTATTGTCGAGGATTTCAGTTATATGCAGCATTGGTTCAATTTGAGCAACCAACGCTCGAAGCACTGAAATCCCCATCCCCTCATATTACTCTTGCCTACACCTCCCATTCCATATCTCCGCATGTCATTGCGATCCACTGCATTGACATAAAATAACTATCGTGAGAACATTGCATTACTAAGTGGATTCATATGTAGATTTAAAGCAGCAATTATACGCATATCAATACAAAAAATAAATGTATAACATTAGAAATCGGTTGATAATAAATTGCTGGGATTAGAACCATAATCATACCAAATTTCATCAACCAAGTTCGATACATGCTTGATGATTATCGTTGCAGCTGTTGGAGTCCAATTAGTATTCATCCCACATGCTCTATATACGGATACTATGTTAGGACTGCATCAACATTTGTAAAGGCCAAAACATTGAGATGGTGCCTTCAGATGTTACTCGCAATTTATAGCCGACGGATATTGCAATTTATTGCTTGATAGAGACACACTTCTGTTCATCTGAAGTACCATGAACATAACTCCAAGAGACTAGTCAAATCCATTGGTTATTGCTTGCTCCACGTGAAGAAAAGCTGCATCCATGACTTGTCAAATCCCAAACTTTTATT
>JAESVK010001383.1:0-11296 GCA_017140935.1 Hamamelis virginiana | reverse complement strand
TCTACCAATGCTATGTACAATCCTACATTTACTTTAATAAATGTAGGATTGTACATAGCATTGGTAGATTGCATGTATGGTTGCAGTATACATGAGACTAGAAATAGGACTTGAGAATTACCTTGAACAGAACTACAATTGAATAGAATTCAAATAGGATATTCATTGCTCCACGTGAAGAAAAGCTGACTCCATGACTTGTCAAATCCCCAACTTTTATTAAAGTAATGTAGGATTGTAGCTAGCATTTTTCAGTTGTATGGAGGGTTGCAGTATACAACTCGTTAGAAATAGGACTTGAGAATTACCTTGAACATAACTACAATAGAATATAATTCAAATAGGATATTCATGGCTCCACGTGAAGAAAAGCTGCCTCCATGACTTGTCAAATCCCAAACTTTTATTAAAGTAAATGTAGGCTTGTATATAGCATTGGTAGATTGCATGTAGGGTTGCAGTATACATGATTCTGGAACAATAGTGGTGTATTTCCTTGTCACCAACTCCAAGAGAATAGCATGTTGAAGGAGTCCTTGAGTGCTCCACGTGAAGACAAGCAGCATTGGTAGATTTGTCAAATCTCAACTTTTATTAAAGTAAATGTAGGGTTGTACCTAGCATTGGTAGATGGCAGTGGGTTGCATGTAGGGTTTAGACCAACTTTTTTTCTATTCAACTATCCCCTGCTTCGTAATTGTGTAGCAATATTGTTATTGGTAGGGGTATGTTCCTCATATTAGACAAGTATCGACTATATAATGCAAACATTGGTCATCATGATGCCAACAAAAATCTGCGTTGAAGGAGTCCCTAACGAAGCCACTTATTGTCAGCTTGTTATGATTCTAGCTAATCTACAAGTCCATTTGGAGTTTAAGCAATGCATGTGGCAGAGACACAAGTTGTCTACGCATTTAGGCAATGATATTAGCACTCGATGCATCAATCTGATTCTACATATGCTTGGGTTTATAATCAAACGGGACTTTGCTCAAACACTCATACCCACACAATATCCGACAACGATTGGTAAAAAAATTGGTCAAGGAAGCAGTAAAAGTATCGGCTTCCGTATCCCAATATTTACGTTTTCATTTTTCGGCAAAATAAAATATGTTGCTACTTTTTATTTCATGCAGGATGCGTGGCAAAGATAAGGAAATTTCGGAATGTGAGGGGTAGGAAATTTTATGGGCGGGAGACATGCTGATAAAACACCTGGATGCTTTCAATGAACCTTATCCAATACGGTGGGCATAATAGTAAGAGTAAATTGCCCTCATCTTCATTTTTTGTTCACAAATTTTTAAATCGGGTTAGCATCGACAACCATGATCATCTGCAACCATATGTAGATGAGGTTGGAAAAATATGGAATTGCTGTGGGGCACCGGGTATATTTATCGTGACACCCCACCCGCAACTTCATCCATTTGCACTTTGTCACCAATGCAATGAGCTGATGGTAATGGTGCGGAATGTGGAAAATTCGCCCAAAATTAACCCCATGTATGATGACGAAAGATTCCAGTTAATGGGATATTGGTAAATTGTTTGGTGAAAGATGTCTACATACTCTTGATTGTAAAGCTTAATCATTGTGGTTAATTGTGGAAACAAATTTGGTCATTATAATGCATAATACCAATATGTTTCAAATCGTATACTATTGATAATACACATTTTAGCATTGGTCAATTATGGGAATGTGTAAAATTTATGTTCATTTTCACACATTTTTGCAAGCATGATATGCCATATGTATTACGAAATGATTTGAAATGAGATGAATGAATATATGTTTATAGTTAGTTTGGAATAATAAGATAATAGAATAAATTTTAAATTTATTTTGATTTTTTATAGGCCTTAACAAAGTATAATAAGGTTATAGTAATAATATAAATGTAGCATAAAAACTTAAAAGCACCCATACAATACGTATTTTTTTTTTGAAAAAGAACAACCCATGCATAAATACCGATAATGGAGTAGATGATTGCAATGAATTGACAGTCGATGGATTCGAATGTATGTTGTAGATTACGCATCACTACCGATACTAAATATATAATATATATCGGTAATAATGATGAGTGAATCGAAATTATGCACAAGCTTTTGTTCATCGATTACCGATAATGAGAAACAGTAATATCGGTAATGGATGATGACTGTTCAGAACTGATCGATCTAAATAAGGAAAAAAACCGATAATTTTATAAACCATTATCGGTACTGATAATTAACGGAATACTGGTTGGGTTGATTATTGATATTATTACCGATAATAATAGACTAAATAATCGATAATAATAGCTGACAGTGCAAATATCATGGAATGTGAAGATGAAAATACCGATAACACAACTCCCAAATTATCGGTAATGATTGTCATCTGGCCAAAAAAGTTGTTGAAAATCAATCAACTTGATACATATGCCTAATCCACATTGCACATTAATGAAATTAGCACACCTCATGCACATCGCGACAACATGTTCAGCCATAATGAAGGTGCAAAATCATGATTACAACCTGTTATGCACAAAATGCAAATTTTTATGTGGAACATTTTCATAGGGGTAGCACTAGTATACTACCATGTATTCAATACATAATTAAAAGTATATAACAATCCAGACAACAAATTTTTAATTGAAAAACAACATAATAGTCAGGTGTTTTACATTCAAAACATAAAAGGGTAATTAATTAAACGCATCACAATTCATCTTCCAATCTATTGGAGTACCGCGTGCTCGCACATCTTCAATATGTCCATGCTCCTGCAGTGAACATACTAACACATACATAACACATATCATGTTGAGTCATTGACATTTTATTAGTGGAGGACATAAAAGAAATAATGAAAATGACTGAAAAATTGACCTTCAATGAAAGAGCCAATACTTCATCGAGGTGCAACAGTTTTGAAAAAGCAAATATATTCGGCTCCACTTGTAATGAATCTGTGGGAACAAACAGTCAAAGTAAGTTAAAAGATCAATAAAATGAGGGACATTCATTTGATATTGGAGGGAAACAAATAAGACTTTTCTGCAACCTTATGTGCGCGAGACGGCATGTTTCAAATATGGTTGTGATGATACATCGGACTTGTATTCATGTCAGCATTTGGGAAATGGCATGTTTCGAAACATAACTGTAAGATTATTTATCTAATCAAATACAGTTTACATTATAAAGTTAAGTAGACATGAATTACCCACATTAAGTGTAAAATAATATGCATATCAAAAGGCCAAATACATAGATCACAAACCAAACATCAACAGGAAGTTAACAATGCGGCTCAATGTTTGACTTTCCAAAAAGTGATTAACAGAGTTGAGAGGATGATTCTATGGGGGCAGTTGAGATGAATTGGGCAAGAGATATCCATAGTATATCTCTAGTAGTATCCGGTGCCTCATTGCTCCAATGTGTTCCTACAACACAAATAAGGACAAATAGAAAGAGGGAAAAATATTAGTTGGTAAGTGAAGAAGAAACCAGGTGTTATACATAAGATTGAGAGCAATATTACCTTGGAAAAATGTAATATACGTCCAATAGATGCAAAACAAACAACAAAGGCCAATACATATACACCGCAATCATCCCTACAAGGTATATGGACGGCGAAGGTTAAAATCTTAATATGCGTATTGACATGTTCATAGTGTTTAATATATGATGGGTGAGTAGGGTCAGATTACGTATTATCATCCTGCGATGGAATTCCTTCCGGAATTTCCATATGCCACTGCTCCACATCATCAAATCCCCACATTTTGCGGCATAACGCTTCAAGAATCCAATTACACTACACATTTAAACAGTTCTTATCAAATTTTTGGCACGGCATATTGAAAAAACATAATATAGGCAAGTAATTTAAGTGGGTTGACATATCAAACTAACAATTTGCTTGCCAACTTCCGTATTCGCTGAGTTACGCATTGTATCCAACCAAGTGACAGTTTTTGTAAGCCGATTCACAACAGCTAACATCCAATGACAATTATTTATAATCGGGAAAATGACCTAAAAGAGGAAGCAAAAGTTTGACTATCAAGGTATTGCATAGGTTAATATAGTGAAAATCATAAGGTGACAAGTAATGATGAAATCACTAAGCAATAATATTGAGGTTGTACACATACCTGGTCACATTCAGTGACGCCTTTAAAGAAACGCGAGACATTTAAATTGGGATCGTACTGGCTGGACAAAATCAATGTCTGCAAATTTGAGAAACCCATCAGTAAATGACTTTCAATATATAGTTACGTAACAGGGTGTTATTGTCCGATGGAACAAAACAGTGTGTAGTTTATTTAAGAATCATCTGGAATGAAGGTAAGTAACTTACAAAATTGATAAAGTAGGAGATATGGGACCAGTTTGGGTGGATCAATGAAAATGGAAATAGTTGCTAAAAGTTCAAACAATTGGTCAACTGTTCCGAAAGGTATGAAGTAACGTGTAGCATAATTAAAACATTAGAGGGGGGAAGTTGGGCCGATCACAATTTGATATGTGAAAGTCACAATTGATGAAGCAGATTTAGTGGTAATAAATGCATAACATACCGAAACATAACTGCTTAAAAACCATGTCCGAAATTTGCCTCGATGCGGGCTTGCATCCCGCTCCCTTAAAAGGCCCAAGTAAGCATCAACGATCTTGGTGTATTGATGAAAAAATTAGTAAAATAAGTCAGGTTAATGGACAAAATGAAACTAATACTGTACAAACATATCAAAATAGGCTCGCACGTACTGACCTCGGTCGAGATCCATCGCTTGGACGAACTTCTTCGGCCATGAGCAACCAAAGGATGAATGAACTTCAAGTCAAGAAAGCTATTCCGATGCCCAATCGTACCTATATTAGGTCTGCGTGAATTGCCTACAGAAGCTGCAATTTCTGCAACTGTAGATTTATGTTTATTCTCCAACTTGAAAAAAATATGGGATTGAAGCCATTGAAGCTGTATAAAAAAACAAAAAAACCAAAAAAACAAAAAAAAAAACAAATTAATACATGTTCGAGCGTATACATATTAACATGATTAACCCCTACAATTTAGTGAGATCGCTGGCTAGAAGGGGGGACAAGATTTTCTTACCATCGTAGGATCAACATCATCATCACGCAAAATTCCTGATTGGGAAGGCGCTTTAAGGTTGCCTCTAGTAGTGGGGCCTGTCCAAGGAGAACGTAGAGCTTGTCCTCTACACCGCTTACGCGGATTCTTCCGCATGCGGGCAACCACATTGGATGGGGGGCACCGGATAGGACTTGATTCTTCTGGCAATGGATTAGTACTGGTTGGGATATCATCACCGCCAATTGGTGAGTCATGTTTGGCAGGACTTGAATGTTGAGGAGGACTGGGAAAAGGAGGTTCACATTGGGACTTAGTCGACTCCTCATATAAACGCATGAGAACATCATAGTCAACAAGCTGTTGACTCAATTTGGCCCGCAAAGACTCGTTCTCTGTCATGAAAATTTCGCACTGTTGACATTTACTATTAAACTCCTCACGCAGTGCGGCATGTTCCTGGAGGAGATGTTGGTAACTGATTCTGCAAGAGTGATGCGGCGACTCAACATGGTCATCCTGATAGAACGATAATTAATTCAGTTAGTCAAATTTAAATCAAATTATAATAAAGGGTATAGGTGTAAATTAACGATTGGGTGGTAGTACATAAATAATTTGATAATGTAAATGGTACCATTTCAGAGGGAGGATTCGGTTGTTCTGCATAGTCACTTGCGCCGACATTGAGATGGTCCTGTGTGAATTGGAAAAAATAAAATAAAGTAAATAAATTTAAGCACAAGTACTTGATACTATATATTAAATGTAATGGGGAGAAAGTGTAAACAAAAAACAGGAGGGCAGTGTGTCGACCGAGGTTGTTTTAGGTATGTGTGTAGGAGGGGATGGAGGGGATTTGGAGCAGCTGGAATCACAATGGGGCCGTTTAAGTAACTCTTTGATGGCATGCATACTCTTCTCATTACGAAAAGGTTGCAACCTCACCAAAACCTATGCAAAGTAAAACAATACAATTATGCAGTAATAGTAGACTATGTTAGAATAGTAGGCTATGTTATATTAGGGCAAATTGAAAAGATAGTGAATATTGGTAAAAAGTATGAAAAAGATGGACCTCATCGTCATCAGAGACGGTTAGTAAAGATTTGGCTATTGCAGTTGTCACGCTTGTACTACTCCATGTTAATAATCGAGGCCATTGTGGGCGGGGACGTTGGATGACCATCGTGTGTTCCAATACCCATAGCTTGAAGGGGAACATCAAATAATTATACCATTTGAATAAGACAGCATACCAGTATGCCAAATTTGGAGAAATATATAAAAGGGTAAATAAGTAAATGGAATTTATACCTGTAACAGTGGACTGCATCCTTTGATGCGAACTTCAGTGACCCGAGTATTATGTTTCAAAGTAGAACCGGCTTGCTTGATGCCGTCAACCAAAAAGTCATAGACAGCCCCACCCCAACAAAAATCATTCAATTGCTTCAAATCATCTAGAAGCTTAAAGAAGTGTCCATGAAACCCTGTACCAGTCAACGGGAAAAGGAAAGTAGAAAATGCATATGCTATGTAAACTCGACACATATCATCAACCAAATCAACCTTTTCGAACAAATCATCGAGTAGCTTTATCCGTCTAGGTTGCCCAGGAAAATACATGTCCAAAAGTTCCTGTACTCTAGATTTCCCGAGGTCCTCCTTAACACGAATTTCTGATCCGATAGAGCGCAAACCCAATATGTAAGAAACATCTACCGGGGTGAACGGAACGAATGTATTAGCGAACTTAAACCCCACAGCATCGGTATCCCAGCCAGAAATTAATGATTGGAGGAGGTTCGAGTTTGGTTCACAGGAGGGTAGATCCAATATGAATGAGAAAGGAGTCGTTTTGATAAGATTGAGATGCTCTTCAGAAAGTCTTTTAGTTTTATCCCGCAACTTTTTAAGGGAGCATGAGTGCCTGACCCGAACCTGGAACATAAAAAAACCGCACCTTGCATAAAAACAAAAACATATATATATATATATATATATATATATATATATATACATACAAGTAAAATAAGTAGCAAACTAACATGAAGTATCGAAATATCACCTTATTACAACCCTTTTTATCAATAGCATTCGTGGGGGTACTTCGCACCATGTCGAGTGCAGAGCTGTGGTGGAAACTATAGTCATGTTAGTATCGACCATAATAAAGCAAATAAGGTAATTTTATAAACAAATATAACCAAGAGAATATCTTACAAAGGGACATGAATCGCATCGCATCAGTATGATAAATTTCTTGTATTGCACTCTCCATATAATATTCAGCAATAACATTGTGAAACAATGGATTGACATAATAATACGATAAAAAAGTTCAGATGTTAAGGGATACAAGTGTGAAAGTGTGTCAAGAGTAGCACATGTATAGGAAAGAATTATTTAAACAGTTGGAATATGACATAATTTAAGTACACATCATAAAAGATGTATTTAATACAAATACATGAACAGTTTTAACTAATCGGACTTCAATTATTACATCAGTCAAAGATAAAAGCTGTTATAGGGGAATGTACGGGTAGTCGTAATGGGAATGACGTCAACATATATATTACAAATCCATTCAAAATACAACAAATGTGATATGCTTCCCCCGAAGGTGGTGTATATCAATCCATCACGTAAGATTTATTGACTATACGATGGACTCCATTGGGTGGTATACTAAATTCGGTGGACCGCATGTAATATGAAGTTTCTAGACTTTATAACATTCGCGTGAGTAGGCCAATGATTGTGCACATAATGCTTCAACTCCCCGGATTCTTCTGCCACTACCATTCATCAAAGGGAACGGAACGTTCGGTTTATCTTCATGGTTGCATAAAGTTCTATAAACCAAACGAGCATAACTAAACCACCAACATCATCTTCCAAACAACCGAACGTTACGAAAATGTGGACATAAGTGTTAATAAATCTGCTTGATTCAAAGAAAACATCTGTCAGAAGAAAATTGAATGTCTCTATATAGTACACAATTTCAAATCTATGAGGATCACTTGCAACAATGACTATTTTTTAAAACTTTCTAAAATAATAAATGTACGCTAGCATTCACATCCCAACAAAAATATGCCTAACTGCATCAGGTGTAATGAATATAACTATGCAACCTTTACCAATTAGAACAACATAATACTGTCTATAGCCATGGCACTCGCGCATTATAAAAAAATTGAAAGAACTACATGACCGAACATAAGACCAATTCAACATTAAATTAACTATTCAATCAATGTATTCAAATGTACGTACTTGTGGGAATATGTAAATAAGCATTAACCACATTATGGAAAATCCATCATACATATTACCGGTTCACCTTCCCTTTTGGTAGGGGGGTCATGCGTACTTGGGTGTGTGATATTAATTTTTACCATTGATAGGAAGATATTATGAATATGGAGATCTCATTGATTGTAATGCAATGATACATAGAACCATACAAACAAAAAACAAAAAATTAAATAAAGAATATAGATCAAACCAAAATCAAGAGACACTATTCTTGAAGATTGATGCATCTCCATTAATGTACAATATTGGGTTTGTGACAAACCACGCTCGCATGTGGATAGAAAAAAAGATATTGTAATGGCGTAAAATGAAAGAGGCCATCTAGTGGGACGAACAAAAAGTAAATATTAGCCCACGTAAGAGACAAAATATTGCAACCGAACCCCCCCATTGAATCAAATTATACACGGAAATATAGCTAATGTTTCAAACAAAACTGTTTCCATTTCATTGTTTTCTTTAGCTAAGTGGAAGTTTATAAAGGAAATGTCAAAATAAGATAAACACACTGCTTGAGAATTAGTTATAGAGTAAGCCTAATTGCATGTTGATATGAAATAGAAATTTCAAGTAATGATAGAAGAATAATTTCCAAACCAACATAACTACATATAATTATAGGAAGCCAAAAAAAAGGAGATTAATACAATACACCCTAAATCTGGTTTAGTTGAAGGAAGTTTATTTATTTCTTGAAACCAAACCACTTATACATACGATTCAATATTTCCTTTAAAGAACAGTAGTTGGCGGAATTACCATTACATTAACCGTCAACAGTGCATGCAACAATTGTTGAACATTACCCGCCGAACATATATATGTTTCATAGCTAAATAAATTCAAAGTAATAGTATAGAGTTTGATTGATAAGGTTCTGCATAATCAGCATATATGAAGATTCATTGTGCTCCCTGATATAACAACAATTAATTCTTATTAGCTTGACACTCAAAGCTTGTACTTTTACTTCTAAGAGTGCATCTAGGCCTATGTACATATGTCACGCCAATAACAATAGTTTCATATCCAATGAAACGATCAACAAATTTACTTTGGTATTCCCTTGTTTTCAGTTCAACTACTACAACTTATCTTACTCGAATAATCTAAAATATGAATATTCTTCCATCCGTTGAAAACATTTAGACATGGAAGTTTTGAAGACAATACCAATTTTCTATTCAAATCAAATTGATGCACGGGTCTTTCTTTATTCGTCCCCTTTACGATAGCCAGAAGTTCATGGATTCAAACTAACAAAACATCATAAGTGAATAGATGGTAACAAGCAATTCTAATGGAAAAGTTTCTGAAACCAACAGATTTTAAAATATGAACAGTCTGAGCAACAAATAAATACATGCATGCGCAGTTCAACTGTTAGTTTTGCTCTCTCTCTATCCCTCTTATATATATTTCTCTCTCACCCAATTTTTCAATCAATATAAACAATCAACTGTTCAGGCAAACCCAGTAGGTCAAAGAAGTTAATATACAAATTATGCATAGCCCAATTCAAGGGAGCCAAGACAGCCCGAATTAAAAAAATTTACTACCCTCAAATGTTTAACTGGAACCATTTAATCTATGTGAACATCGAAATGAACCCTTAATTCATTGCCAAATCCACACCTCATATCAATATATAATATCACCATCAATATTGCTACCCACGAGGCAAACAGCATCACCCATCAAGTGTTGGGCACAAGCTATATATACCTGTATGTGTGTTCAGAAGAAACATATACTTTACTAAAGAGGAATAAATATACATGCCCAAAGTGACATTATTATATTGAAAGGGGGCATTATGCATATCATATCTCAAAGGAGACAGGACAGCCTTAATTTACTAATTTACTACCCTAGTTAATTTCAATGGAACCATTTACTCTCTGTGGACATCAAAATGAACCCTTAATTAATTGCCAAATCCATAAATAATGTCAGTGCTTTATAAGACCCTCAATATTCCTACACACAAGGCAGAAGGTGCAACACACATAAAGTGTTGGGCAGAAGCTATATATACGTGTGAGTGTGTGTGTGTGTGTGTGTGTGTGTGTGTGTGTGTTATTTGAGTTTTTCCTAAAAAAACAAAACTTTACTATAGAGGAATAAAGATACAAGCCCGAAATGCCTTTTACAATAAAATCAGTCAAGCATTGAAATGGAAAGTGGGGAAAAAAAATTTAAGCTAACTGTTAGAAGAAGAATTGCAGTCAAATATAAGAGAGGGGAAGCCTACGTACTTACCCAAACAAGGACTACAGTTGGATAATCCATCTATATGTGTATATATATACGTATATATGTGCGTGTGGTTGTGTTGTTTCAATAAAGTATCAAAAATATCAAACAAAAGTTGGATGTTACCGGAATTAGAAGACGGACGGACTCAAAATACAGCGCTATTGTCGCCTTAGGGCTTATTTCCTCGCCGACACTCAATCACCCTCACAATCACAACTTCGCTTTCAATAATGGGTTCGAATGACTCCTGTTCACACTCAACAGATAAGGACCTCGGTAGGGACCTTAGGGTATCTGAGACGAGAAAGGTCTCGCCTTTCCTCAATCTACCGACGGGAACCCTGAAAAATAGGGAAGGAGAAAGGTCTCGCCTTTACTCGGCAGCAGAAGATCGGATTCTGCACTCCAAAGCCTCTCGGCCGGTTCAATAATGGGTGTGGTAGAGCAGCGAGATAGAACGCCGGCGTTTCTTCCGCTGAGTTCGACGAGGTGCCGTGACTTCCGGTGTCTTCGACGTTCCGGTGTCTTCGACGAGGTGCTGTGAGTGAGAGAGAGAGTGAGAGAGAGTGAGAAAGAGAGAGAGAG
>JAESVK010001382.1:13845-26892 GCA_017140935.1 Hamamelis virginiana | reverse complement strand
TTTACTAAACTAAGAAGGTTAGAAACTCTCCATCCACTTTAAGATAACTCCGAGAGTTTAACTTCGATTTCTAGAACAATCAATCATAACCTCTTATGATCATAGAGGTTATTGTTAGTGAGTTTTTTAATGTATAAAACCCTTTTAAAACCTTCAAATCACACAAAAAGACCTACTGCACTTTGTCAGTACGAGATCCGAGAATTCGAATTGCCTTCATAGGTGGATATCGAGACTCAAGGTGAATGAGTTGTGTTGTTTCAGTGGATTCCCCTAAACAAGTCGAGTTGAGGTGGATCGTGGACTTGGTTCAAGAGAAGAGTCAAACACAACCGAAAATTGAATACTCGAAGCGTTGCAATGAGCAAGTCTTGAGAAGCATTACATGGAATAAGTCTCAGTCATCGTGAGTCAGTAACTCATGTATTCTTTGATCCTTATAGTGGATTGTTCAATCTGGACAAGGTTCAATGATTTTTTTTCCGCAAGAGTTTTCCATGTAAAAATCTTGTGTCCATGTGAATGATTGTTGTTTACTTGTTGATTGATAGCATACAAGATATTTGCATTGAGAATAGAAAATTTGTGAAATAGGTTTAATAAGGGATTGATAATAAAGCGGTTGAACTTTCAATATTCCCTCAAGTTCTTGGGAATCCGAACAGTGAAATTTCACACTTGCCCATGAAAATACTGCTAGTAATCATTTCATTAAGGACGTTCCTTCTACGAACTGACCTTTGACTAATGCCACACTGACTAGACCCGAATAAATCTATAGAAGATGTTTTAGACAGGAACCATTGGATATTTATGTTTCAGGCAGCATCACAAACATAGAAAAGAAAACCAATCCACTTTTTCCTACCCCACTCACCTAGGCTCCTTTACTGACAGAACTACCTCCACTTAAAAAGAAGAAACTGAAATCAACCAATCAAGACAGTTAAAACCTTCATGCTTACCGTTCAGACCAGCTGTAACAAGAATGTTTGGATAATTTTGCGCCTTAATCTGTTGAAAATAAGGTTATATGTCAGATCATGAACATGACCAAAATTTGGAGAATTGACTAGACTACACAATTCAATTATAATCTTCAAATGGTGCCAAATGTTGACCATTGTAGCTTTATGGTATGCAAAATACTGATCAAAAACATAAATAAAGAGTGCTCACATTATCAATGGGGGAATATGACTTCATGTAGAAATAGAACTCCTCCTTCCGAGGGTCGCCCCACTCCTGCAGCAACAAAAAGAAATCAGCTAGAACCAACCGTTGAACACCAACACTTAGAATAAGATAGCACCAGGCCCCTATGCAGCCTATAAAAGTTAATTAAGATCTTGTAGAAGAGGACAAGTTGAGAATTGAGATGGTTCACAGAAGCACGAAAATTGTAAAGAACCTGCTGGTAGAGAGACTGGACATCCAATAAAAACACTCTAGTACCTCTGAAGGACATATTAAAACAGGAGCTTAAACTTGGTTGGCCTCTAGTTCAGGAAATGTAAGTTAAAATTGACTAATGATATCAACCAACTGAGCTGTCCAAAATAATAAGATAGAATTTATACTATAATGACGTGATTGCTGGCCGCCAACACCAAATAGTTGGGATCAAGGCATAACTGCAACCTAACCAAACTACAAATACATATGCATTAATCATTTGCATATATGCATAAACACAAAGACAAGCATTTCATCTAGACTATTCCAAGTTCAGTCCAAAATTATTAAGATTTGTTAATATCTTTTGCATCTGATATTCAATAAGAATCTTGTATCCAACATTCCTGATAGATATCTCTATTTGATTCAAATCTTAAATCTTCTTGCTGGAAAAAATCATCGCTTATCTATAACCTATCCAAAACCAATTCATTGACAGGCCTACTGGTAGACAATTTCCATTAGATTATATACACAACAAAAGAATTTTAGATTTCATCTGACATTAAAAATCAAATGGATCCTTTAAATAATAAATGAATCTGCAAATGATTGAAAGACATTAATAGAGCACAAAACTTTTAAATCTATGGTAGCTTTTGCACTCATGAATGCAAATTAAGTTCCTGACAACTGGTCCTGAAACTGCATAGGACAGATAAACAAGGATTTAAAACTCAGTAATCTGGACAACAGCTAAAACAAATAACTAAAATGTCCACACATTCTGATTATTTTATTGCAAGACTTTAACAGTTAAGCCATCCATGATTTGGTTGGCCCCAGCCAAAAAGATCTCCTTGGTTACAACCTGACAAGATCAGATAATGATCATCTTATGTTTGAAGTATGAGCCTCTCTTTTTAGTGTTAGATGAGATAGAAATAATATATCAAAGGTATTTCCATCCAATCTGTTAAGTTTCCAATCCAACCTAAAAGCCTAAGCTTGTAGGTGGAGGGCCCAATATAGGTATATGAAGCTATAGCAAGCCTTTCATTTAGGCGATGTGGGACAGAGTGGATTTCATTCTTCTACACAATCAATCAGATTTTGGCCTCAATCTCCGGGAAGATATATGTCAACTAGAGGACCTCATTAATCCATGTACCCACTACCCGAGATTTAAACTGTTTTGAAGATTGATGATATAATTTAAAATTCAGAAGCTCGTAAGGGAGAGAGAAGACCTCCCACTCTGACGTTGTAAGAGGGATAGTTGGATCAAGCATTGTAGTCAGAACATCTACAAAAGGTACTCCAGAGACAGCAGCTTTGAATAAATCAGGCCTCATGTTAAGAACAGCACCAATAAGCAATCCCCCTGCACTTCCTCCATTAATACACAACCTTTCCTTTGAGCAGTACTTCTCTATTAAGTACTCGGCACAAGCAATAAAATCAGTGAAAGTATTTTTCTTCTTCAACAGCTTTCCATTCTCATACCACTGCCTCCCCATTTCACCACCCCCACGAATATGAGCTATTGCAAAAATAAAACCCCGATCTAACAGAGAGAGCCTTGAAATCTTGAAACTGGGATCTATGCATACCTGTTCACAACACAAGATTCTGTAGCATTAAGCAAGTTCAAAAAAAATCATGTAGTGAGAAACAAGCAGAAGGTTCATATTGCATTGATGGCAGGACATTGCATCCACACCAATTTGCACATGCACTTAACAAAATGGATTAGTCCGATTGATGGATGACAAAATTACAAAATAGATCTGTTAAATTATATAAAATTGATGATTTGAGTAATTTGTTTTCTTTTTTTGTTTTTTTCTTTTTTTTTTTTTTTTTTTTTTTTTTTTTTGATAAGCAACAATTTTATTAAAGAGATCAAGAAGACCACGAGTCCATCTTACAAAACAAAGCTACTAAGAGGAAAAGAAAATACAATAAAAGACCTCACGAACTACAAACAACAACCCAATTATCCCTAATAACAAACATTAAATAACCATAAAATCCTTAAGAGACTAAAGCCCAAAAAGAGGCCAAAAATCTGACTCTATCCCACAAATCCTCTATACATCTACTTTTATCCTCAAACATGTCACATGGTCTTGGGTAGAACTCAACCCCAAAAGCTAGCTCAGAATGGGAGGGTGCCCTCACGCTTATATACAGCACATTACTTTCATACCTAGGCAATGCGGGACTTCGCTTCACAAAACAGGCTTGCATTTCTTTCAAGCCAAATGACCCAAAAAACAGCCATAATAACACATCTACCTAGAGTGATAGCTCTTTTTGACCTCCCGAAGACCTTAAAATCAATTTCCAACAAAAGATTAACATTTATAGGAGTAACCCAAGGCACATCTCCAAACTGAAACTTATTTTGCCATAAGACTCTAGCAACCGAGCAATGTAAAAATAAATGATCAAGACTCTCACTCTCATTCCGACACATCACACACCATTGGGGTGAAATACACCACCCAGGCTTCTTCTGGAGAAGGTCATTAATATTTAATCTTCTATGCGCCAATAACCAGCAAAAACCTGAACTTTAAGGGGCATTTTAGACTTCCAAACAAACTTAGAATGACCAAAAAGAGGCAACAAAGAGTCATCACATAAAGCATTAAAAAACGATTTACCAGAAAAGGAACCAGAAGAATGAAGCAACCACCCTCTCCTATCCTGAAGCATAGAACTCAAAGATAAGCCTTCAAGAATAGAAAGAAGAGTTGAAAGATCATCAACCTCCCTATCGTTAAGGTTTCTGAAGAAATGAAAATCCCAACTAATTGGAAAAGTAGATGAAGTCACATAACAAATAATAGGAGCTTCATGAATGCTAGATAGATTATATAGTCTTGGAAACAGAGAAGCAGATTCTCCCCTCTACACATCATACCAAAATCTGATTCTTTCCCCATTACCAACAGCTTCACGATTCTTTGTGATTGGAACAAGTGACTTATTAGACCAGATAGGTCATCAATGCAGAACATAGGTTACTGGACCCTAAATAGGTCATTCAAGCATCTGAATAGGAGTTTACAAGAAAATGAAGAACAAAACCCGAGACCAAAAAAAAAAAATGACTTGTTGAGTATGTTGTTTTTTTGTTTTTTCTTTGATTTTCTTGTAAGTAGGGCTCCTTGTCCTCTTTGGTTTTTTAATATAATCGTTGATTATCAAAAAAAAAAAAAACCCAAGACATGGACCTTCAATGATATGGGCAGTTTTTCCTCCATAATAATAATGAATGCAAGAGAAATAGGGATGAAATAGCAACACAACTCAAACTTTCACCTCTGGATAAGGAATTCCCAGCAAATGATACAATAATGCATGAATACAATGTTCTATTAGAAGAATTATTATCTTCAAAAAATATAAGTTCACGTATTAAACAAACAACCATTATTACCCTTTTACAGAATGTTTTCAAAAGCTTCGAACTTCCAATTTGCACTAGTAGCAATTATTTATACATTAATTAACATATTACCTCATATGAACCATAACCATAAAGTAGTAATGGATCAGACCCATCAAGTTTCACAAGATTCTTTTGATAAACAATTGATATAGGAATTTGAGTACCATCGGGAGCATTGGCCCATTTCCTTTCAGTTACATAATTTGATGCATGGAACCCCCCCCAACACCTGAGGAAAATGGTTGACACAAACACTGCATGTGATATCTGTATTTTAGCATATACCAAAAATAATAATAATAATTATAAGGAAAAAGGACCAAATTAATGGCTAGATAATTAAACTAACTTAGCATTAGAGAAGTCATTGCAATAATAGAAATATTACCAAATAAAAATGCATGAATTTCCTTTCTATATTCACTTATATGAGCAAGAAAAAGAATTTCACTTACCGAAAAAAAAACAAAACAAAACAAAAAACAAAAAAAAAAAGAAAGGAAAAAGAATTTCAATCATTAATTAGCACATCATATCAACCTAGCATTTGCAAATTTTCATTTTTGAGATAAATGCACCATTTTAGTTAAAAAATTTGACTTATTACAAATAATACCAGATTTGAATTAAGGCAAAATATGGAATGATCCTAGTCCAGAATTACTTTATCTTACCACAATTCAGAAATTGTAAAGTTAAGGTACTTACAACTTTACAAGAAAGGCTATTCTTCAGCTCATATAAGATCTAAAAAATTAATACATCAATAAAGAAACAGAGACATTATACATCCCAAAACTTTTTCTAAATCAACCTTAATTTCAAAAATATCCAGAAGGAAGTAGAAAACTTGAATAGAACACAGTTCATATTTTCTGAGATCCACACAATTTGCTGAACAAAATGACTGCAAAACAACCAAAATATTTCTAACGAAAAATGTGTCTACAGAGGAAACAGAAACAGTGAAGTTACCAGGCAAACTAGGACAATGATACTGCAGCATTCAAGCACAAGACAGAGGCAACTGAAAATTTCAATAAACAAGCAAAGTCCCAAAAAAATTAACCAAAGAGAAGCATCTGCATCTCAGGTTAAGGGAACCTTCACTCCCTTGGGAATGGAAAATCTTGTTACTAATTTTGCTAGAAATTTCTTTCAGGAATAATACCTTAACCTTTTTAGTATTAAAAACATTGAAAGATTCATTTACTATTTTATATATATATATATATATATATATATATATATAGAGAGAGAGAGAGAGAGAGAGAGAGAGCAGAGCAGAGATTTGTGCAAGCTGGGTGCTCTTGTGTAGACAAGCAGCACTCTTTTTTTCCGATAAGCAACAATTTTATTAACGTAAATAGAAGTAAAAAGGACAAGGAGTCCTACTTACAGATAAAGAGACAGAAAAAATAGGAAAAAGAAAAAAACAGAACAATAAATAAGTCCCCTCAAGGCCTACATATTAAAACCCAATAACAAAAAGAATACCCTTAAAATCCTTAGTGATCGAGGCCCAAAAAGAAGCCAAAAAGTGAACTCTATCCCAAATCCCTTCAACATAAATTACCCTATCTTCAAAAATACAATCATTTCTTTCATGGCCCAAAAAAAAGCCATGAGATTTCTAAAGAAATGGAATTCCCAGCTTAACGGATAAAGAAACAACAAAACTAACAATAAGAGCATCGTGAATAGAAGACAACTTATATTAACTTGGAAGCGCAGAAGCAAAAGAGGACTCTCCCCTCCACACATCCTCCCAAGACCTAATTTTCTCCCCATTACCAACAACATAGGAAACAACGAGGGAAAAACAGGGAAACACTCGAGAGATACCTTTCCAAGGACTTCAATAAATAACCTCTCTACCTAATCAAACATCCCAACCATTTTCCTGTAATCCAAATTTGCTCTTGATAACCTTATGCCAAAGTGAATTAATCTCATGTGGAAATCTCCATAGCCAAATACCAAGTAAAGCCAAATTCATATTAACAATGTTATCCACAAGAAGTCTACCCTTGGATTTTGAACGAGAGACAACATCCCAACAAACCAAATTAAATTTTTCCCCTTCTCTCCAACCTTCCCACAAAAAAATTCCCTCATTAACTTCTCTATTTGACTCGTCACCCTACAAGGTACTTTAAACAAAGACATAAAATAAATGGGAAATAAATAAATGGGAATGCTATTCAAAACAACTCTAAATATTTCAAAGGACATCCTTCAATCGACATCCAATAAAGCAGACAACATTCCCACCTCATGATTGGAAAACGAATAAAGTATCATCCGCACACTAAAGGTGAGATACAGGAATCCTATCTTTACCCACTACAAATCCCTCTACCAACACGGCAACCCTAGCTTTGTCCACCAATATACCCAACACATCAATCACTAGAGTAAACAAAAAGGGGGACAATGGTTCACCCTCCCTAAGACCCTTAGAAGCCCTAAAACATTCCACGGGATTTCCATAAACAAATGATAGAGAAATTAACCAAAGACAAGCCCAACCCCAAAAGAGAAAAGATAAAGGACCATAGCTCTCTAGTAAAAAAGCAATGGATGAAAAGATGATTCACCATCTCTTCCACCTTCTTGCATAAAATACGCCTAGTAGGCAAGAACAAACTACTGCTCACCAAGTTATCAACTGTGAGGGACTTTAGACAGTGCACTATAACTCCAAAAAAAAATCCTTATCAAGAAATAACGCCACTTTTGAGCCTGTATCTTAAGAAGAGAGGAAAGCAGCATAAGACTTGACCAAAAAGGCTCCTTTACCATTAGGCATCCACAATAAAGAATCATCCTACCATTGTACACAATAGCTCCATAAAGTTTATAGGAAAAAAAAAATAGGGGGGCACTTTCAAACTTCTAATCCTGAAATTTTCTTCCAAAATTTGGATTCCAACGCATAGAGCTCCCTCAACCAAACCACATAATCGCTCACCCAAGCCATCTTATCGGAAGCAATAGCATACAAATCCGGGAACATAACCTCGAGAGTGGTGTCCCCACAGCAAAGGTCTAACCAGAATCTCACCATCCCCATATTGCCTACCTTGAAGACCACTCAACGTCTAAACTAAGATGGACCCTTCATAATTGCTTTCGAAAGACCCAATTCATGAGAGATTCTCACCTCCTCTGACCACCAATTCCTATCCCTATTGCCGTACTTCCGGAAGATCACAAACCTCCAAAAACTCCCTCTTTGAAGCGAATCTCCACAACCATTTCCCAAGCAAAGTATTATTAAAACTAGTAACACTTCAAAACCAAAATTCCCCAACTTCCTTAGGCTAACTGTCCAAAGTCCATATCCACTAAATGGAACTTTAAAATCATCACCACTCCACACTCAAAGAAAATCACTCTGAAGCTTTTCCAACCTCTTGGCCACAAAAACTAGAATACTCAACACCTCTAATGGGATCTTACAGTCCTATTTGTAGATTTCTAATGAGCTCGGTACCCAAGTTAACTAGGTTTTTAATTACTACCGTAAGAAACTTAGGCCCTCATTACAAAAACTTAAATAACCCAAGCCCAACCCATTACAAAAGCGTAAAGCTCAAAAGGCTAGGCCATTCCTAGACATAACAAAACTCCTAAAATACTCTACTAAATATTACTAAAAATTGAAAAATATAGATCTGAAAAGAACTAAGAATTAGTATTGCAATGTAATTTCCCCCTGTTGTTGCTCCTGCATTAGGATGTTATTCTTACTTTCTTTAAGCCCTTAGGCTCTTCCAAAAAGGCACACATTCTTGCTCTTCTTGAATGTCTTAGAAGATTCTAATTTGGGTTTGAAAGAATTCTCATTAAGGAAGGCTCTTCCATAGTTGTTAACTGGTCTTCAAATGGCAATGTGAGTGGCTAAATTCAGAAAATGAAGAGGCAAATGCTATAGCTAAGAGAGGGGCAGTTACTCTTTAATTCCTTAAGTTATATGTCTACCCTCTTTTAGTGGATTGTTTGATGTGGATCATGATGCACGATTAGTTATTATTTATTTTTGTTTTTAGTTGGGCTATTTTATTTGGTTGTAATTTCTTTTTATTAGTTTCCTTTTAGGAGTAGGATTGTTTTCTATATAAAGGGAGTAAACCCTTTATTTTGGGTTAAACTTAATGATTAATAAATTTTCTCCCTAATTTCTGATTTCTCCACAGTTTCTCTCTCTCTCTTTTTCTCTATCTTTCTTTTTTTGGTATTCAAGTCTCATCAATTGGCATCAGAGCATAATCGCATTCCAACCCAGAAAATCGCAACCATTCAACCATACAAAGCCTATTGAACTCACCAATATTGATTCCAGCTCTTATGCGTGTGTATATATATATATATATATAGACCCGCGCCCCACACCACCAGAAACACCAACCTCAACAACTGTCAACAGCACCGAACCACCCCAAAACGCCTCCCCAGTCGCTAAAATCGTCGTCAGAAGAAAAAGGTCGCCGGAAAAGTGCTTCATGCGCTAACTGTGCTTCGGCGATTGAGATCAACGCGCGCGTCAGATCCACGCACTTCACAAACCCTCACGCATCATGGCTTGGTTCACCTGCATCGGCTCAGCTCAGCTCTGAGGCTTCGGCTCAACCCGACAAGTGTCTGCTGACGTCAACCTCCAAGTTTCTGGAAATTACAGTTTTGACTCCTGCAGCCTTCCCAGCATATTTCGACGTCCGATTCCGATTTTGCAGCCCATTTGGGTCAATTTAACCTCCACAGTGGAGTACACGTCATTGCGCCTCGGTGAATAGTACGCATCTTCTTTTCATTGAAAATTTGTGGATTTTCTTTCAATTAGTTGGTAGCTTATTAAATTTGTGTTGAGTCATTTTTAAGCCTTTTATCTCTTTCCCAACAGTCAAGAAAAAAAAAAGCAAAAAGAAAACCTTAACTCTTGTTACCTTTTCTTTATTGCTTCCTATACCCCTTTTTTTTTCAAACTCTAGGCCACCTTTCTGATATATTTCACACACTCATTGTCTTTCCATTCCCTACTTCACTCCTTTCATACTTAGGTACGCAACTTGCATATTTTCTTAATTTTATTTCAATTTTCTTAAGTGTTCATTAGTAGTAATTTGTCTTTCTAATTTAAGTTATTTCAGACGTGTCAGCATTCACCACACATCCACCCTACCTTCACCATTACCTTTCACCATGACTTTGACTGACCGTTGCATAGCCCTAGAGCAAGACATGACCAATGTTCAGCAAGACATAGCCACTTTGAAAGAGTCATTTACCGGATTTGATCGTGACACTAGATTGAGTTTACCACACTCCGTGAGTCCATAACAGCACTTCAAGAGGAGTTAGCTCAATCTAGAGGTCAGGGTAAAGTTGATGACCCTGGGATGTTGCCAATGATCCCCCAATCGTTCAACAATCCAATGAGCGGCCCGCGGATCCTCAAGCAAGAATCCTTCCCCTCCCTAACTAGGGGCAACTACCACCCCCATGTGTTGTTAACCACTTTAGACAAGCCCCAGTCCCTAGGCAACATGTAGAGGATTTTGGTCCTCCATCCATTTGAGGATGATTTGGAGTATGATTATAGGCCGAGAGGACACCAGGGTAGATATCAGGATGCTCAGCATAGACAGCCTAGGAATTTCCATGAAGAGCCTAGAGATATCACCACGAGGGTGAAACTCGAAACTCCCAGTTTTGATGGTAGGACTGATCCTATTGTCTTTTTAGATTGGCTGAATGACATAGAGGAGTACTGTGACTGGTATGGGATGATTGACCTACAGCGCGTTTCTAGGATGAAATTGACAAGCAACGCCAAATGCTATTGGCAGGGTGTGTAGCGTAAATTAGAGCGCTTAGGAGAAGGTCCTGTAGTCACCTGGGGTCCTGTAGTCACCTGGGCTGAGATGAGACGATGGTTAAAGGAGAAGTATCTCCCATCTTCCCATAGAAAGACTTTGTTAAAGCAGTGGCATAATCTAAGACAGGGCAGTGCCAGTATTGAGGATTACACTGCGCGTTTTGAGGGTCTTATGGGACGTTGTGAGATAGAGGATGATCCTTTGGTCACTCTCTTTAAATATATCAATGGGTTAAAATTGGATGTCAAGAAAGAAGTCACCTTATACTCCCCTGATAGCTAAAAGGAGGCCTATAACAAGGCCCAGGACATGGAGAAATTCCTTCGGTTTCCTAACCCATGGCGTTCAGTTTCCCAAGCTGGGGAGTCTAGTCAGTCTCAGCCCCACTTCAGTCTGTTCCTTCAAGGGGGGGTACCCAACCTAATCTAGGACCTAGCACTTCTAGGGGGAAAGAGGACGTCGGTGCTAGCAGGTGCCCAAGTGGCTCTGCTATTGAGTGTTTTCACTGCTACAATAAGGGTCACATTGCTACCCGTTGTCCCCATCGCACTCTCTTTCTTGATCAGGAATCCGATGATCCTTCTACTTTCACAGATTATACCCATCCTGAGGAGATTTATGACGCTGAGAGGGATCTCGAGCTCGATGATGAGCAGGAGCAATCCCATCTCGCTGTCATGAGGTGCATCCTGTCTACTCCTCTAGGGGAGGATGATTAGAAGCGCACGAGCATCTTTCACACCTTTGTGACATGTAGGGATAAATTTTGTAAGGTTGTGATTGATGGCGGAAGTACTATGATGTCCTCCCTATGGATGTCGCCCATATTTTGAATGGTCGTCCTTGGCTTTTTGACTTTGACATGACCAACCACGGAAGGGATAACTCGTACATTTTTAAGCATAACGGGAAATCTATTTGATTGCTTCCAGCCAAATCTTCTTCCACGAGTAGAATTCTCAAGGTTAAGAATCCCTCCCAACCTCCTATCAAGAATCATATCCATGTCCTCTCCCGAAAGGAGTTTGTGCGGGAAGGACAAGAGTCTGACATAGTTTTGGCATTTGTAGCTCAATAGTTATTCCCGGTTTCTTTAAAGATTGTTGAATCTCCTCTTGAGGTCAATATCTTATTAGAGGACTTTAGAGATGTCATACCGGATGAGTTGCCTAATGAGTTGTCATCTATGAGGGATCTCCAGCATGTTGTAGATTTTGTCTCAGGGTCTCCGTTACCTAACTTGCCTCATTATAGGATGAACCCTAGAGAACGTGAAGAGTTAAATAGGCAAGTCGAGGGCTTTTCAGCGCCGACTGCAGAGTTTGCGTCTAATGAATCTGTTAATCGATCATCTGGTAAGAGGCATTTTCAAATTGTCTATGGTTTTTCCCCTCGCCAACCCTTTGACCTTGTTTCCCTTCCCACTGACTACCGTCCTTTCATTTCTGCTGATATTTTTGCCCAGCACATTCGTGATCTCCATGATGACATTCATCGAAAAATTGCTTTGAATAATGAACAGTACAAATTAGCTACTAATGTTCATCGTAGGAAACTGGATTTTAATGAAGGAGCATATATTATGGTGCGTATCCACCCTGCTCGTTATCCTAAACACTCCTTCAAACAGTTGCATGCCCGAGCCACCGAACCATTTTGTATCATTCGTAAATTGGGATCTAATGCTTATTTAATTGACTTACCATATGATATGAATTTTAATCCTGTTTTTAATGTTGGGGATTTGTTTCCTTATCGAGGCACTTTTGAGCCTCCTACTGTGCTAGGTTTGTCTACAGGTGGTTCTACCTCTTCTCCTACCGCAGCTCCGGTGTCCGTTATCCCACGCTTACCACTTCTGCGCACCGATCAGAATGGCAAAATTTTTTATGATCAGACTGTTCTGTCACATGGTGGTCCTTACCGATGGTATCTTGTCCGCTGGAGGGATCAGCCTGGCATTGAGGATACCTGGATTATGGAAGATGAGTGTCAGCATCTTGATCCTTATCATTTGGAGGTTTATCAGCATCGTAACTCTCCGGAGGAGAGTTTTTCCCAGCCGGGGAGAATTGATGTAGATCATGATGCACGATTAGTTATTATTTATTTTTATTTTTAGTTAGGCTATTTTATTTGGTTGCAATTTCTTTTTATTAGTTTCCTTGTGGAAGTAGGATTGTTTTCTATCTTTTTAATTAGTTTCCTTTTAGGAGTAGGATTGTTTTCTATATAAAGGGAGTAAACCTTTTATTTTGGGTTAAACTTGATGATTAATAAATTTTCTCCCTAATTTCTTTCTCT
>JAESVK010001379.1:0-13517 GCA_017140935.1 Hamamelis virginiana | reverse complement strand
TTTCTCATGTTAATGCATTTCCAATTTCATTCCAAGCAAGTTGATCGATTTGATTACGATGTGATTCGAATCAGAATTTAGTTTTTCTTAGACATTCAGTACTAGAACCCAAGAGGATCAACCTCTAATCCTCGCCAATCGCCTGATTTCCATTTCATTTTAAAGTGACCAACTAGGCATTAGGACGACTTCCTAATTTCGCGGCCTAGAAAGTGCTAGAGGTCGTGTTCAAAACGGTTTCTTGGTCTTTAACTAGCCCTGGCATGCCCGCACAGAGACCTTCACGAGCAAGGTCTCGAGACCGAACTTTCCACCGGGAACAAAAACATAAGAAGATTAACCGCCCGTTTGCATTAACTTTTGTTAAAATCACCATTGGAGAACTATTTCTTCACATATCACTTTAAACTTATGTTCAATTAAAAATGATTAAGGTAAAAGGTGGGACCTCGTATCTTTTGCCACAATCCCTTTTAATATGAAAATTTTACATCTATTCTACCATCCCTCAAGTTGTCTAAAAGTGATAATCACCCCACCTCTTAGATTAAGTGAAATTTTAAGCTGTAAAAGTGATTTTAAAAAAATTAAGCAAATACAAATAGGCCTTAAGTGGACTAATATCTTCTATATGTCAAGGCATTATTCTCAGCCATCAATAGGGATGGAAATTTTCCCCATCCCCTCGGGACCTGACCTGACCCGACATGACCCTATAA
This sequence comes from Hamamelis virginiana, assembly GCA_017140935.1. NCBI lineage: Eukaryota > Viridiplantae > Streptophyta > Magnoliopsida > Saxifragales > Hamamelidaceae > Hamamelis > Hamamelis virginiana. Next base: position 12,798 of record JAESVK010001379.1, on the reverse strand, counting down.
GGGAGGGTTATTTTTGAATTTTTTGGGGTACAGGATAAAGATGGGATTAAAAATATTTGCCCCGCCAGGGTACGGGACGGGGATGGGTTTATAATGCCTTGCACCGTTACCCCACCCTGCCTCGCCTATTTATCCCCACCTCGTGGGGATTCCTATTCCTCGCTTATATTATATTTAAAACGTATAATATTATAGAATTCATAAATTACATTTTATATATTCTATTATATGTAATATAGAATTAAAATTATTAATGACCTCCAAACTTTTATGTCCCTCCCATTAGTTTTAACAGTTTTAATCATTTTTTAATAATATTGGTTACTTGATTTTTTTCCCATATGAGTTATTTCACTAACAATCTAACATTTTCTAAAAATTCTTATATATTTCCTATATAATAAGTCAAGTCTCCCTTATTGTGTTGAATTGGTTAATTTTCTCTTTCTATTCAATTATTCAAGCCCTATCAGCTCTGTCTCTGTTTAGGATGATAGGAATGATGTTGTTATAAGTTTCACTTTACACAACCATATTGTCTGTGTAAGGTGACCTCTATAGTCTGTAGGGTAAAACACAAATTATATTTTGAAAAATTGACCGTTGGATTATAAGTACTTCTTATAAATTATATTCTCACCAAAAATCAAAACAATCCAATGGTCATTTTTTGCTTTTTGTTTTTTGCTTTTGGTTTTTAATAAACTATCTGAATAAAAATTGTGACATTTTGAAGAATTAAAATATCATAATTTTTCATGAACATTTGTTATAAACTGACCGTTAGATCACTATGATTCTTTGCGACCATGAAATTCATAACAATTGTATTTAATCCAACGGTCAATTTTTTAAAATTTTTTTTCTACATTTATTCCTACACACACCACCTTATTAATAGTTTGACATATGGTTTGTAAGACCAATATGGAATAGGTATTTTGATAAACTAACAATTGGATTAAATTATATGTGTGTACACTTACACATAATATGCTCCCTCCGTCCCAATTTATATGATCATCTTTCCATTTTAGGATGTCCCAAAATATGTGATCACTTTGACTTTTTAAATTAAAAATTAGAATGAATTTCCCATTATACCCCTTTATCAAATAACCTGAAGAGTGATTCTTTTCTTTTAGAAGGGTAAAATTGGAACACAAACTTAAAAACATAATAAAGTCAAAGCAATTAATGCATTTCTTAAACTGCGTGTTTAGTCAATGTATGCACATAAATTGTAGTGTTGTAAAACCCGAATCGGACCGGCCGGTTCAATCGGTTAAACTGGAACTGGGTACCTCACCGGGTGGTTCAACCCCCTAAAACACAGTTCTATTGAAAACCGACCTATTTAGTAAAAATCGGTCAACCCAGTGGCTGAACCGGCGGGTTTACGAGTTTATTTGCAGGTTAAAAGAACCGACCGAGTTTTAGTAAAAAAATAAATAAATAAAAGTGCTAAAATAACTAAAATAATCCCAATTTTTTAAAGCCTCTTAAAGCCAAGAAGGCTAAAAAGGTAAATTAGTCTAAAAAAAAACCCCAAATAACAAAAAGAACCCCAAGACATTTAATTTAATAATACAATATTCTTATTTTGCATTTTAAAAAAAATTATAATAAAGATTGATCATGAGTAATTATCAATTTTGAATTTTGATGACTCCACGTACATTCAAATATATGAATTGATTGCACATACATTTAAAAATATATATATTTTTTGAATCTGTTTTGCATCTTTTACAGCTTTTGCTCTAATAAATAAATAATAAATAATATATTTATGAAGTCATGATGACGTCACAGTTCAACATGGTTGACCTTTAACCCAGTCACTTGTCTGGTTCGATAAACGGTCGGGTTTTAAAACATTGATAAATTGGGATGGAGGGAGTAAAAAAAAAATAACATTAATCAAACGATTAATTTTTTTAAAAAAAAAAATCATATTTTTTAGATGAGCTACAAGAAAAAATATCGAAAATTGTTACAATTTTTTTTTTTTATTATATAATTCATAATTCTTGTTTTGAAAAGTTAGCCATGGGATCGATGTGGTTTTGGGCATGCATAATGTATATGAGCAGAATATCTAATCCAACAGTTATTAAACTCTTAAAATGAAAGCTTTTTAACTAAGGTAACTGGTTGGAATCCTCTCGAAAGCACATTTATTATTGAAATGGCGGGACAAGAACAGGGATTTCCCACCCCTATAGGGATGGTGACGGGAAAGAATTACATACCCCGCCGGGGCATGGGACTGAAATGGAAAGTAGTTTTATAATCGGGTATGGAGACGGGAGAGTGGAAAACCTGTCCCGCCCCGTTGCCAACCCTAGCTATCAATACTGAACATGCACATATTTTGATAGTTGAATGTCAGGTAATCGAATTTCAGTTTCCATATATAGTAAAAACCTAGCTGGTTATTTTCTTTCTGTTTATTCAATCATTGATTTTTTTTTTCTTCCTGTTTTTGGGTCCAATTGGTCTCCAACGGAAAGTACCAAAGTGTAGGAAAAAAAAAATCCTCAAAAAAGGAAGCACAAATTTCAGTTATCATATTTGTTAACTAACCTAAGTAAATGGAAGGGAAGTGGTTACTATGGAGTATGGACCTTTGCCGGAGAAACCAGCGATGGCTCCAGTGTATTCTCTTCAATTGATCTACTTTGTTATTCGCCTGCATTTTGTAATACAATTAAGAAAAACAATGTTTTACATTAACTAAAAGTGTATTATAAGGTTTACCTTGGACAAATTAAGTTGTATAAGGTCATTTGCATTTATAAGATCAATTACAAAATAATTTTTAAAATCGACCTTTAAATTAGATACTCCATATCACACTGGGGTTAATTACATTAACGCCTGAAATTAAGGACAGTCATTGAACCTTATAGTACTAGAACGTCGGGCATTTTCAACTAATGTTTTCTATAATAAGTTTCGTTTAATTTGTTGACTAATTCTCTAGCTTACAGGGAATGCATTCACATAGTACATCAACTTACCTTCAAATTTGATTACTTTCTAGAGGGATCTGGGGGAGTTTCTAAACTCAGTTCTTTAGGAATGAGCATGAAGTAACAATAGTGGCCGATTTGTCTAAGGGTCTGTTTGTATTAGCTTTTTTTTTAAGATAGGGGGCTCCAAATTTTACTACAATTACTTCTAATATAAAAATTTTGGTTTGTAAAAATATGATTTGAACGTAATTATAAAAAGATATATGAATAAATAGTTTTCCAAAAATGAAATTATATATGAATCACAATTCTCGTTACAAAATGATCTTAGCAAGTTAGTAGTGTGTGATGTATCTTCTGAGGAGATTGTTAAGTTCACAATTTTCCCTCTTTCACAACTTTAAAATTAAACTATTGACTATAATACCCTTCCAGAAAACAGAAACACTAGCCATGCATATATGATCAATTAAAGTAGAATTTCTAAGGCATTTATCCTCAAGAATCTTTGCACCGACATATTAAATTGTTGATTGCGATCATTCCATTGTTGACATGTGTTCACCACAAAAATAACCACCAATTGTGAGTTGCCATGTGGTGTGGAAGTTGGTGTGTTAGTGGCCACTAACTGTATTTTTAGTGGGTTACTAATTTAAATTAGTGGGGAGTTAATCAAGAAAGTGGGCCATTAACTTAATGAGTGGGTGGTTAATTAAAGAAAGTGGCTAATTGAATTGGTGGGTGGTTATGCCACGTGTCAATCAAAGATAAAGTCTTGAAAAGTTAGTAGAAAGTTAATCAAAAAGTAGCTATTAAGCTAGTGGGTGGTTATGCCACATGTCAAGCAATGATTAAGTCTAATTTGGTTAGTGGGACATTTGACAATTATTTAGGCATCATGTGGGAAGTTACAAAGTAGTGGAGCACTACTTTACGAGCACAAAGTGAGTGGTTTACATGGCTGGCCAGACCTTCCATGGCCTATAAATATTCCAATCCAAGGCACAAGCAAGACACAATTCCAACTCCAAAAATCAGCGCAATGCTCCAATCATTATAGTAGAATTTTAGGCTTTTCTCTTAGCAAGCAAACTCATTTTCAAGTTTATTTCAAGCATCCTTAGTTTAGTTCAAGTATTTTCCCAATTTCAATCTGTAATTGTTCGAGTTTCAAGCATTTCTACTTCAAGTAAGCGTCGCATTTCATTTTCCAAGCACATTTCAATTTCAAGTATGTCAATTTCCATTTCTAGTGTTGTAATCTCTAGCATTGTAAGTATTTCTCTTTTTAATGCATTTTCAATTTCTTTCCAAGCAAGTTGATCGGTTCGATTACAATGTAATCTGAATCGGATTTTCGTATTTATTAGACATTCAACACTAGAACCCAAGAGGATCAACCTCTAATTCTCACCAATCGCCTGATTCCCATTTCAATTTCAAAGTAACCGACTAGGCATTTATGACCTTTCCTAGATTCTCGGCCTAGAAGGTGCTAGAAGTCGTGTTCACACGGTCTTTGGGCTTTTTGAGCCCTGGCACGCCCGCGCATTAAGACCTTATACCAAAGGTCTCGAGACCGTCGTTTTCACCGGGAGAAACATGATAATATGGAGTTAGTTAATGAAATAAACTCAGTGGATTGGGATTATTAGAGATGTGATATGTGCATGATACATCCAAACAATATAATTAGACGCGTGCTAAATTATTTCTGCAATGTGAAATTTTCTTAGGGCTAGCTTTGCCTAAAATGTGTTTTAAAGCTCAAAATTCCATTTGATTTTAGGCCCCCATTTAGAATAACTCGGTCTAAAATAACTTCTGGAGCTCAGAATTCCACCTGATATAAGAGATGAGATGATAAATATTTCTAGACGACTTGAAGAGTATATGATATATATGGTTGGCAAAACTCCTAACTATTGTCAAAACTACTTTTAGTATGAGAATTTTGATATTTCAAGAGTTGGTTTGGATGTAACTCTAAAGAAATATGTGAAAGAGATAGTTCTCTAAATGTGCTTTTAGGCAAAACTAATGAAAACAGAATCTAGGAGATGACTTGAGTTGTGATAGGATGGTTTGTCAAAATCAGCCCTTCAGTTTTTGTCACAATCACTCCTAGTACGAAACTTTTGATATCCATATACGTACGTAACTCTAAAAAGAAGGTGAAATTACCAATTTAAGCCTCTCTTCTATCAACGTTTTTCATATTGCACCCCTAGAGTATCGATTGTGACACATTCATCCCTTATAGTTTTGATTGTGGTATTTTGCAGCCTTCTGTAAGTTAGTCATTTGTTTCTTTGACTGGAAAATGGTGTCAGGCTTGTTATTTTTTTAATACAGTATTCATCCTAAATTGCTAATATATATACAAGCGTGCATATTGGAATTTTTTTTTTCTCAATATATTTTATTTATTATGAATTTTATTTACTTCATGGAGAAAATAATTCATAAAAATTAAAATATATTGACAAAAAGCATTAAACTTCACCGATATACTTATAGATACCTTATAATTTAAGATAAACACTGCATTAAAAAACAACAAGTGTAACATATAATTTTTTTTTTAGTCAAAGAAACAAATGGTTAATTGCTAGAAAGGTGCGAAATGACACAAATCAAAACTATAGGCGGTCAATGTGTCACCACTGATACTCTAAGGGTGCAAAGTATAAAAACCCTAATAGTATAGGGGTCAATATTGACATAAAACAAATACTTATGGAGCATGGATGAGGAAACAGAATATGGAAATGAAACAAATCACACTGACATGAAAATTCCTTAAAAGTAGAATATGAATACAAACAAAACAAAGAAATAAGTATAAATTATATGGGACAGTCATTAGTTTTTGTTAGTTATCTAAAATACTTGAGTTGTAACTTATAATAACTATCAATGCACTACGTGCATTTGCACGTGTAAATTTTTGTGAAAAAAGTTTAATGAATGAAATATAATTTGAATAATGTAACTAAAATGAAATGTTTGAAAATCAAGTTATATATATATTTATAAGTAATTCCCAACATTACATCGCATGTGTAATATATACATAGATATATATATTTTTAAAATATGTTAAAGGAATCAACTATATTATAAACTATACAACAAAAATAAATGACTAAAGTTGTTAAAAGCTTTCATAACCCAATGGTGGGTAGCTTAGTGGTTGAGGAGGAGGGTTAAGGGCGTGCAGAGTCCATTAGTCCCTTGGTCCTGAGTTCGACTCCCACTAACTACTAATATCCTGGGTCATGGACCGCAAGGTGCAAGCCTTGTTCAGGGTGGCGGATTTAGTCTGGTGCGCGTAAGCTGGCCCAGGATACCTGTATAGCAAAAAAAAAAAAAAAAACTTTAATTTATAAAGATTTTTAGAGATTTAAAATTATGAAAAAATAATATTAAATCAATAAATTTGAATTCAGTATGTTATATAATTTTCATAATAGAAATAAAACCAAATTGTTTGATAAAATTAGTAGCACCGTTGCATTTATTTTTTATTTTTTGAAAATATTCAGTTATTTGACAATCAAGTTATATAGGTATTTATAAATAAAAAAAAACATTAATTTGATTTGAAAAAAAAAATATTTAAATTTATGATATTTTATGAAATCATACTTTTTAATAGAATTTTAATTTAATTTAGAGTACCTTTATTTGTAACTAATAAAAGGCAAATCTCTCTTCTTCTTTTTTTTTTCTTTTTTTTTGACAAAATTTATTGTTATTTATTTTTTTAAGAAAAATCTTCAAAACACTCAAAAAAGATCATGTTGATAGCTTGTTGAATTAAAAAAATTAATTGAAAAAAATGACTCTTAAAATAATCAATTAAATAGATTTTGGGTAATTAATATTTCTAGAGGGTAAAAGTGTCATTAACATTTAATGCAAGGGCATTTTAGTCAATCAAAAGTTTTTTCAACATTGGGACTTTTATAAGTAGTATAGATTAATTATCATGTATGCCATTCCACTATCATTTTTTTTCCCCTTTTCAGATTAGGGTTTTGAAAATGTTAAAAAATCCTCTTCTCCTCTGTTCCATTTCAATTGCTTTAAATCAGATAAAGTAATTAAATCAACATGGGTTTTTTCATATCTCCCTCCTCCATCCCTCTCTCACTGTCTAAAAGAATGGGCTTTGAGATTAATTTAAATTAATAATAATAAAAAAAAAAACAATGTATATCACACCCTATGATACCCTAAATTAAATTCCAAAAGAGTAAATCAAGTGCATAACAAGATAAATTACATTCATCCGAGATTTCTATCACGCAAACTCTGAATACACCAACCAAATTTCATGAAAGCACAACGGACCATTAATGAAGATTTTGAAAGCAAGATTCTAAAGCTGATACATAACCGACCTTGAAAGCAAGATTCTGAAACTCCGTTCACCATTAACGAACCTTGAAGGTTCTTGTTCTGCACCAGAACAACACCATCAGCTGCCAAAACGGTGGGAGATTTGTTGGAAATGGTGGGAGATTTGTTGAAAACGATGGGAAATCAAATACTGAAACGGTGGCAACTAATGGCATCCCTTCTTCTAGCGTCGACAATGCCGACGTGCAGATCTCTTGTCAACATAGATCAGAGAATGGCGGCAAAGCTGAGTTACAGACGAGAATAATGATAAGAGATGAGAAGAAGCGGAAGAGGTTAGAGATGAGAATGGCAGCAGTGGAGAATGGTAGTGAGAGATAAGAAGATCGAGGATGTTGAGATATGAGAGGCATGAGAAGAGGCCCTTGAGGGCAGAGATGAGAATGGCGGTGGAGATAGGTTGCAGAGGAGATTGAATGGCACGAATATGCAAAAATCAAAAGGGAGATGAAGGGGCAAATTCACGAGGGTTTACCAATCTTGTGACAAATCTTCTGAAAATAAAGAATAGCGGGCTGAAATTCGCTGCAAGAATGACCCTAATATGAGGGTTTTAATGAGGGTTTACCAACCTCGCGAGAACTCTTATGAAAATAGAGAGCAAAATGGGGTAAATTGATGAGAAATGGTGAGATTAATATACAAGAATCTATGTCTTGTTATTAGGGCCATCCTGAGATTTTAGGCCCTAATACCTAGCGGCGCAAAAATTATTACTTGTAAAAAGTCCAAATGTATTTAAAAAAAAATAAATAAATAAATTGTTGTGTACTTGTGGATATATAGAAAATTTTTATAGGGTCAGTTGCATATTATATTTTGAAAAATCGGCCAATGGCACTACAAAAAATATGACTTTTACCGACAGTAAAATACTGTCACTAAAGATCTTAATACTGTCGCTAAAGGCCTTTAGTGACATAATTTCCGTCCCTAAATTTCTGTTGCCACTGCCACCGTCGCTAAATAATTATACCGACAATAATAGTGTTCTGTCGCTATTAGTTTGACTTTTACTAATGGAAATTACCATCGCCATAGATCAAATAACCATCCCTATAACATAGACTTTAGGCACGTTAAAAAGTAGTACTGACATAAACTATTTCTTTTAGGCACGGTAAACACCGACACTATTACACGTATTTAGGCACGGTAATAATTGACGCTATTATTATTCATTTACTGACAGTAAATTCAGTCCCTATAACTTAGAGTTTAGGGATGGTAAATACAGTCGTTGTTCATACCTTTAGCCACAGTAATTATCGTCATTATTAAACTGTTGCATGAATTCATTTAGCGATGGTAATTACCGTCCCTAATACTCTAAGGAGCGCACATTTTTTCACTATTTTTTTTTGTTTTCGAAAACCTGTATCATAAATCCTACATGCTACGATCATAATACCCTTCAAAATTGAATCCAAAACATGCCATTCAAAGTTTAAACCATGATATAGTAATGAATATCATAGATCAAAATGTAATCCATAATATGTTTGCCAATACAATTGATAAAAATATCCAAAAGTCTGGTGACTATCAATGTGAAGGCCCTTCAAGGGCACGCCCATGACTGTCTTCGCCCATAAGTCTGTGGACACCCATGACTTTGGTGAAGGCAATATCCCTAGCGGTGATTGAATCTGTTCCTTTAGCAAACTTGGATATATAGAACATCTCCTCAACTACATGAGGCTGTAAAACAAATCCACCTGAACATACTCTTCCAACAAGTCAGAAATAGAGTGATGATGTTTCCCAAGACATTTCTCCACAACAAAAATTCAAAACATAAAGTAATTTATTATAGAACGCATTTAAACCCTACTACCAAGAGTAGGGGAAGGGGAGAGAGTTCTTGGAAGATTATAGAAGATAGAATAATCTTAACTGACAGAATTATTAATAAAACAATGTCAAAAACACTTGTCTTACTCTTAAGACATGATAACTCCATATGGACCAGCAAAAGTGCTAACTCCATACTGCAAATGTCAAATTTCCTTTTTTAAAAAAACTTTTCTATTCCCTTTTGGAATTCTGGGATGAAAGCCATGTGTAGTTTCTACTCTACATAAATTCGGCTGGCTTATTCTCAACTGGTGCAATAACTTAACCAATAAAGGTAAGGCATACTATCGATGCAATTCTTGGACTATAAAGTTGCATAAAAATCTCAAGTTATTATAGAACAATAATTTAGAACAGAACATAGTGTGACAGAATTCATAGTACGTGCTGTTCCATTTGTTCAGAAAGTAAATTTTTATTCATGTCACAGCAAAATGTATGACTATGTTGATTTTCTTTTAAGTGGTAATTAGCTTGTTGGGGGGGGGGGGGGGGGTGGATTTTCATAATTATGAATAACTTTCAACCATAATTTCCTATTTTTTATCAACAAAAACCTTTTGCCCATAGATTCAGAACTCCAACATCTAGAATTAAACACCGGAAAGCTCAATAACCAGTAATTAACCTTGGGCAGATTAAAATTAAGAAGAGGAAAGGTAGGTGATGAAAGGACATTCATCCTATATAAATTATGCCGCATATTCCAAAAGGCCATACCGGCAAAATGTTACTCCAAGTTGATGACTAGGGCAGATTTTGACACATTGCTATTTAGCTATTAAAATATATTCAGAAACTAAGAAACATATCTGGCCACCTTTATTTAGGCAACATTTAAATAAACTGTCTGAGTACAACTACACCACCATAAGCACGCAAGATAAATGTTGCTCGAAACTGGAATAGCTTAGATTGCAAAGACATTCCTTGGAACCATATAAATAACTAAATCAAAATTTCCCATCAACTCAAGAAATGTAAGAAACAAAATCAAGTTCTTATGACTTGTTGCGGATAACTAGGCATAACCAAACGAACACTAATTTCAGACCCATCAAGTTTGCTTGGCCAATAAAAACATTGTTCATTTTTTACAAGAGCATGTAATAAATCAATTCTAGTTATTCTTTAATAACAAATGATCCATATTATGATAACAAGAAGAAACCCAAAGAACTCCTTAGTCCTTACCATCAAACTTCTCATTCTGTGCAACCACAATGGATGAGCCCTCTAGCCGTCATCCAACCAACAAATAAAGGTCAGAACAAAAGGGTACATTAAATTCCACCTCAAAATCCACACATAGAGAGAGAGAGACCTTGCAGGACAAGAGCTTAATGCAACAACCATTGGGTTGCTCTTCCACTTTTACTAGCAAAAAACAGGGCAAACCTCAAAAGCAAAGAACTTAAACCTGTACACATAACACCTGAAGGTATTATCATCAATCCTCTCAATCCTTTCATCATCCAAAACAGAATACTGACTCGCCACAGATACACTAAATTTTGGGCATCGTTTCACGTAAATATGACACAAATCAAACTAAAATCATGAGTCTAGTTTTCATTCATATAGCTCCAATGTCCTTCCTATCAAGTCCCATGCCAAATACCACAGTTCCAAGTTCCAACAACCTTCCATTTAAAAAAGAAAAAGAAAAAGAAGCAGCAAGTGAATAATTCTGAAAAGTAAAAGCTGTATACTCAATAATATGTTATGACATCTAAAGGAATGGATTATTTGTTGACAATATAATTTAAACAAAGCAGATACATATTAGAATCCATTCTCCACCAGAATATTTTCCTTACCACTCTTATCTTGTTGGAACAAAACAACTCTTGTGTGCGGCTTTGATCCTTTGCGGGGATACCACTATGGTAGCTCTGGAAAGCAATTTACAATAAACTTGTCTTACGTAGACATTTAGCAAAAAAAAACTGTTACATGCACTGCATATCATGCAGCTGAATTAAATGAAATACAAACCTCTGCAGATATGTTGTTATCACATAAGTATTTGCTTATTGAATCAGTTTCTGACTGTAAAAACAATATTCAAGTGTTAGATGCTATTCAACATTGACAAGTTAGACAAATATCCGTCTGATTCAATAAAACCAAAGTTATACACATTATGTAATTTTCTTGTGAGTGGGACCATTTTCTTTGTTCCCTTCCCACTCACAAGAAAATTTTAAGCGCAATGTATATTGATCTTAAATTGGGAGCTATTACACGAGCACATTTAAAAAAATTAATAATAAAAAAAAAATGAAGTGAATTTCTAATAATACCTCTCAATTTTTGCAACTTACAAACCCAGTAACTATAGAAGTTTGGCACCCAACATTCAAAGCTTATTTTCAGTATCTTAAACTCTATTTTTCCAGTTTCGTCTTCACGGCAGCACCGCATAAGATTTGGACACTAGCAATTCACAAAAGTAAAATAAAATGATATAAAATTAGCCACTCACAGTTCCAAGTTTAGTGATATATGGTATGATCGGATTAAGATATTGGTTCAATTTAATCATAAAAGTCCAGCCAAAATAGAAAACAAACAACCATTAAAAAGCACACGGGTGCACAGATTTCAAGTAGCCATGTTTTTCAAAATAAAATAAAATAAAATACACTCTCAAGCACATATATAATATAACTACAAATTAAAGAAAAGACATAAAAAAAGTGTGATGAGCAAAAGTTACCATTAAAGGAACCAGAGAATCGCGGAAGCTCCGCATCACCATGCGCGAACGAGCAGCTCTGGCGTGAACAGTGGCCTCGCTGATACAATACACACAGTTTCATCTTGTATAGCTTTCGTTCCACCATCGTTAACAATACTAAAACGACCAACTTAAAAAATCACGAGTTGTTTCAGAGCGGAGTGAAAATGCATAGAAAATATAAGATTGATCGGTGTTTCGTAAGTATAGATATTTTCTGGACTGGTTACATTGCAAATATTATGACAAAGTCCCTGGAACGTTAAAAAAAAAAAAAAACCCTAAATTGTGAGAATATATATATATATATATATATATATATATATATATATATATGCGCGAAAAAAAAAAAAAAACTCATTTTAATACCATTGTTTGGTAACCACGGATTGGATACCCCTAGTATAAATGTCATATCTGTCAAATAATTACAGTGATCCAACGGTCAGTTTTTTAAAAATGTCGTAATGAAAAACTGTAACTTTTTTTTTTTTTTTTTTTAAAAGTGTCACATTTTTTTAATGTTTGATTTTTTGAAAAACCAAAACGTCTATTGATTATTCTGATTTTTGACATATATGACATTCATAAGATGAATATCTAATCCAACAGTCGAATTTTCAAAATATATTCAACAACTAGCCCTACAAAAATTATAAGTTACGTCAGATGCACCAAAAGCGATATTCGAACCCATGATAGTCATGGAGCCTGACCAATTAGACTAATCCCAATTGATTAAATATAACACTATTTCAGTAGAGAAAAATATAACAACTTTCTTAT